>BGNK01000969.1:54393-113458 GCA_003297005.1 Symbiodinium sp. clade A Y106 | reverse complement strand
CTTTGGGGTAAGTGGCTTTTTAGACGTCCAAGGGAAAAACAGGCCTCCTCTGATGCTGCTGATGCTGGCCTGGGCGTGTCGGCTGATGCTGCTGATGCTGGTCGTATCATGGCCACGTTTTCTGGGCGTGTCGGCTGATGCTGCTGATGCTGGTCGTATCGTGGCCACGTTGTGCGTGCTTCTCTAGCGTTCTTGCTCTAGGCGTGCTGCAACATGTCTGTCTGTCTATGTTTGGCGAAAAGTTGGTCTGTTGGGTCAAAACCTTCTCACCTGTCGCAGTCTTTATGTGGCAATGTGTTCGTATGTTGGAACAAAACTCCTCGTATTGACATGTTATGTTGGATCAAAACTGCTCCCGCCAGTGTTGTTCTCTGCAACTTTCTGTCTGCTGCAATGCGGGCTTGCTCCTGCAGCTTCGTTNTCCTCGTATTGACATGTTATGTTGGATCAAAACTGCTCCCGCCAGTGTTGTTCTCTGCAACTTTCTGTCTGCTGCAATGCGGGCTTGCTCCTGCAGCTTCGTTATCATGGCGGCTTCAGTGAGACACAATCTGAAATTTGGCATTTCTGAGTTTCGCTGTGTCGCCAGCCCTGCCCCTGCTAGAGCTTTCGTCCCAGCCCGTGGCTCTCAAGTACTATCTATCTCTTCCGCCCCTTGCAGTCCCCGGCCACAGAAGATCCGAGGTGCAGCAGCACGTCAGAGAGGGAAAGAACGGCACGGAGGTGACCCTCAGCAACAAGATGTGTGGAGAGCCTGGAGGGTTCGAACCCTGCATCCAGTGCTGTTTGGCTGTTTGTGGCTGAAAGGCCAAGACCAACACGTTGATGATCTGCTGCGTTGCATGGAGCTTTGGGCTCAGAGAAGCTCTCATCCCAAGGCCCCCTCAAGGCCCTTGGCCCCCTAGCTGGTGTTTCCGCACGAGGTCGTGGCTTGCACGGCAGTATGGACGAAGCAGCGCCCAGCAGCTTGCTGAGCATGCTCCAGTGCTGCAATAACGGCGCATGCGTACTGTTTCTTTGTCCCGAAAACTTCTGTGGTTGGGTTCTCGTTTAGTGCTCGAACACGAGCTGGACGGAAGAGGTTTAGATGACGAGACGGTGGACGGACTTGGACGCGGGTGGTGAAACAGATGGTGGCACGGCCGGAGGGGAGAGGACGGCGCGGCGTCAAGCAGCAGGCTGGGTGTGGGGGGGAGGCGTGCAACAAGCGGCGGAGCGAGATATCGGGAGCTCGGGCGTGCAAGACAAGGGGTGGAGCACGATATGGGGTGCGCGGGCGGCGTGCGGGTGACATGTGCAATATCGGGTCATCGGGCAGTGCGCGGGCGAGGCGTGCAAGACAAGGGGTGTAGTGTGAGAACGGGTGCGCGGGCGGTGCACGAATTTGTTCGGTGGGGTTTTCGCGCCCGGATTGACCTTGTCTTGCGCAGGCCGTGGCAGCTGGGAACTTTGGACCTCTCGTTGTCATCGCCTTGGCTCGACTGACAGCATGTGTGAGATTTGAAGAAAGCCTTAGGAACGGGCTTTCCGACGACAGCGTCGCCCGCATTGCAGACCGGCTTCGGCAGCTGCATGTTCGGGTGACCGATGTGCCTGGGGGGCTTCCTTTTCCTGCAACCGGCTGCTGCTTTGAGGTACGATGCTTAGACTTGACAGGAAACAAAGCCGGGACGAAAGGCCAGACCACAGCCTGAGATGGGGTAGCGTCTTGTTCGTTTCTGTTTTTCCTGAGGCCTCGTGGCATTGGAAGGCTATCTTTGGAACTGCTCGGAGCCGTTTCAAGAGATCTCTCTTGCGGATAACGAGATTGTGGTGGAGGCAGCGCCGGCTGTCGGCTCTGTGATTCTTGAGAAATGGTGGCGCCGCACTCGGACCGCAGACCGCAGGCTGGCTGTGGCGAGGAGAATCCTGTCTCCTCCTTCCTCCGCTGCCTTTACAACCACCCGAACTATCCGCGGAAGACGAGGCGGGGGGGCGGGGGGTGGCACCGTCCAAGAGCCCAAGAGCCCAAGAGCATGCAGCCTCGCCTCGCAGTTCCGACGCCGGGGTCTTGATCCACCCTCTCGTCCTCCGGCTGGGCGAGCACCCGAGAATTTTCAGACTGGCAGAGATGGAGAGCTCAAAGTTCGGTGGCTGCGAGGAAAGAACCGCATCGGGGACCTTCCGGGGCTCCTCCGAGACATCCGGACAAAGGCGGGGCGGCGGGGATCGCAACTGTTGCCTGCGTTGTTTGCTTCGCGTCTGCTCTTGGAGGTGGGCGGCCGGGCCCGCTTCTGCCGATCCGCAGAGGTGCATCGAGGGGCACAAAATCTTCGGGAAGTTCGGTCACCGGGCGTAAACGACCCGGAGGCCTACAAGGAGTCCGAATCAGAGGAGTTCCTGCAGGGAGCCTGAAAGGGAGCGGGGGGCCGAGACTCGGCTCTGAGACTCTGAGGTCCGTGCACATCGCGGATCTGCCCGAAGATGGCGAGGCGGAAGACCCGGAGCCCGAGGCGGAGGCGGCGGAGGCCTTGGGGTGCTATGGGGTGCTCCGGGTCCATCTCTGGGCCTCTTCAGGACTCGGCCTGGAAGCGGCGCCAGCGCCGTCGCAAGGCTAAGGAACTGAGCAGCAAGGACGAGAAGGACGCAAAGGAGAGGGAGAGCCCGAAGTCCGAGGAGAGCGAGGAGCAGAAGCCCAAGGAAGCTAAGAAGAAGAAGGCGAAGAAGGCGCGAGCTCCGAGCTCCTCGGGGCTTTTACCGGCATCCACCGGCAGCAAGCCTCGCGAGAAGATCTTCTGCCCTGAGGAGAACGGGAAGAGCAAGAAGAAGAAGAAGAGAAGCAAGCGGAAGGTCTCGCAGGTCACAGAGGTCCAGGCTCAGGTGGGTTTCGACTCCCATCTCTGCTTGTTTCGCCGTCAGGAGAACGGCAAAGAGCAGACGCAGACGCAGACAGGTCCCGGTTCGGATGCGGAAACGGAGGAAGGCGAGGAAGAGAACAGCGACGAGGCCAGGGAAGAAGGAAGAAGGCGGAGTTTCGTCGGCTGAAAGCTCTCTTCTTTCGCTGAGGTCGACGCTGAAGCCCCCGAGCCCGTCGAGCCCGTCGAGGCGGAGGTGCCGGAGCCCGCGGAGCCCGCGGAGCCCGGCTCCTCCAAGCCGGCGTCCCAGAGAGCCTGCAGCACTCCGCAGCTGAGGTTTGTGGGAGCTTCAACATCACTGGGTTTTTTCGATCAGACGCCATGCATGAAGTGGCGTAGCGACTTTGTTTGCTGTCAAGGCCTAGCAAGCCTGCGCGAACCTTCTCCCCCTCGGCGCTCTCATCGGAGGCATGATGATCCTAACTGTCCTAACTTCGTATCATGCGAGGGCGCCGTAGATGCTTGGCAGGATCAATCCCGTCTGAAGAAGGAGACGGCGGAGAGACTCAGGCAGCCGTTTCACGGCGTCGTTCTGCCTTTGCAGGGCCGTGCGACGGCGACAGCTCAAAAGAAAAGGTGAGGCCCAGCAAGCAGATGAGGCTGCGCGCTGCGCGTGAGGCTGATGGAGGGTCTGGTGGAGAGCATCGGGGAAAGCGCTCTGGGGAAGCTGGCCGAGCTGACGGTGCGATTCCAAAGATTCGATGTTCATGTCAGACCTTCATCGCATGCAAGGTGCGACTGCTGGTGAGCGGCAAGCGGTCGGAGGACATGATGTCGGAGCTAAAGCCATTTGCTCGAGCCTCAACCATGCACCGCAGGGTTGCCACTCGGTGTTCTGTGTAGAACACGTGTATAGGCCGGGTCTGTACTGTTGCATGTACGTACGTATGTGATGCATCGAGTGAGCACGTGAGTCAGTGAGCAAGTTAGAACGCAAGACACAGACACAAAGAAAGATCGAAGGAGAAAGACAGAAATAGATAAAGACAGCACGAGCAGAAGAAGGACGCGAATCAGGAAAGATAGGCATGAGTACATAAAGTAAGAAGGAACGAACGAAAGAAACAACAGCTAAAATAGCGAATTAAGTCAATAAAGAACGACAGGAACAAGGAAGTAGCTACAATACATAACAACGAAATACCGATAGCAAGAGCGAGCGCACTAAAGAAACATGGGAAATCGGCCCTTCTATTCCGTCGAGACATGGTGCAAGGTGGGCAAGCAGCGAGCTTCGGAGCTGGTGGCAGGCGACTCAGATGGCGCGCCGGGTTGAGCCTTCCTTCGACCACCCTGCGACTGTAGGAATGGATGGACGAGCACTGCCAGTCGGGTGTGAGCGTGAGCGAGACGGCAGAAACTGCAGACGAAAAAGGATTCATGCTGTTCACAGTGTGTCGCACAAAGCATCAATTCTCGCTTGAGTCAGGGGATGGGAGGTGGGAGATGGTGTCGCAGACCATGTTGAGCCTGCACTGGACCCGCTGTGACCACATTCCCATGTTGAGAAAGGACGTGGAAAATCAGTGATTGCAAATCATTCACCATGTGTTGTGCCATCGGCCACACAGCAAGGCGGTGCCCGCATGAATAGGCCAAGTGAGTGGCATTCCAGAAGAGTAGGAAAGAAGGAATAAGAAGCGATCAGAGAACACCGGCAAGCCACGGAAAGCATCCATGAGTACCATTTCACATGATGAGTCACGCTGCCCGGCAACGCTGAGCACAATTGTGCAAGCAATATGCGTCATGCATTACCAGCATCACGATCCAATCGCAAGAAGCAGATACCCAGCAGCTCAGAACAATCGTGTTATTCTTATTGTTTAATGATTCTGATGACCAATTATGTTACAGTTATATAATCTAAAGTGATCTCCGTTTCACTCTGTAAGCTCGGCAGGGCCACTCGGCAATGCCCTGATTGCGACGTGTTCGTAACTTGATCAATGTCAGCATATGTTCAAATCGTCATCATTCTTCCCGCACACCCCCCCGTTCCCCCCAAAAGCAAGTCCAGAATCGGATGCTGGAGTTTGAAAACTCGCAGGTGAAGTTTGAGGCTTCATAAGATGTTCCTACATGACGAAAGTGCTGTAAATACCGAGTAAAACGGATGNTCGCAGGTGAAGTTTGAGGCTTCATAAGATGTTCCTACATGACGAAAGTGCTGTAAATACCGAGTAAAACGGATGTGTCTTAGAAGAATATGTAAAAGAGGTAGTGGGTAGGGGGGGGGTGGCTAGTAGTAGTAGTAGTAGTAGTAGTAGTAGTGGTAGTGGTAGTGGTAGTGGTCGTGGTCGTGGTGGTGGTGGTGGTGGTAGTAGTAGTAGTTGTAGGAGTAATTGCGGGGCCCAGCTGGCCGAAAGCCCACAAGACTGTCTGCCCTGTCCTCTGGCAGTTCTGTGTTAACTTCGCCTGCGCCCAAAGGGACACAGATGGAGACAGCAACGGAGCAGGATGTAGACCTAGCGGTGGAGGCAGTGTTCGGCAATCTTGCCAAAGACTCTGCAAAGTCTTTTGCGGCAGCCCTTCTGGAACCGAGCCAGGCGGAGCTGGAGCGTCCTCCCAAGGCTGCCAAGTTGGAGTTGGGCAAACGAGGTCGACCCTCCGACAGCTCACACTTCGGTGGCCGCAGCGGCCACGGGAACAAAGGCCAGGGAAATGGGGGCAACAAAGCCCAACCACAGGTGACAGCATTGGTCAAGGCCATGGGCAAGCTCATCATACGCCAGGAGACCCAGTTCCAGGTCCTCAAGCAGAATTCTGCTTGGCAGGTCTATCTCCAGCCAGGCACCAGCGGGCCGATTCTGGTCCTCTTCAAGGCGGCGGAGGCCTACAAGGAGCAGGCGAAGACCAAATTTGTACTGCTGAGCACCTTATTTCAGACATTGCTGCACTGCCTTCAGGCCCTCAGCACGAATGTTGCCCAACAAAAGGTGGCGCAAAGCAAGGGATGGATGACATCGGAAGGGGGCTGGTGCTCTCAGAAGTGGGACAGCGAATCTCAATCGCTGAAGGTGGACGAGGCGAGGAACCCGGTACCACACCAGGAGCTGATCACCCTGATTGCCAAGCTGGCGGATCTGGTCGTTGTTCGGGACGTGATTCATCGATTCAACGCGACGCACCCGATATCGGCGGAGAAGGAGGCTACATCGCACTTCATGCTGGAGGTTGGCCTTCGGGCCAGGGGTGTGGAGGACACCTGGAACGGGCTGGAGAGGATCGCCAACCTGGCGGCCTTGCAACTTGTGGGCATGCAGATCCGCAAACACGGGGGGCTGGCCAACGAAGTCGAGAAGCTTCTTCACTCGTGCTAAGGCTCGCATTGCACGATCCGGCGCATCAAAGTTACATTCACTCCTTTGTGGTTGTGCATCTCTGGTGCTTCAGCCTGCTACAGGCTCCTGAATTTCAGGTCTTCGGATGCAAGGTGCAAGCTTGGCGTGATGTACTTTTACAACAACAGGCAACCGACAGTCGTGAGCAGGCTACCTGCCTGGCGCAGCATCCTGCGGGGCTGGCGAAGGCCGGCATCTCTGCATGACGTCGTGCCCTTCATCACCCATACTCTCTCCATCATGCAACCCCCGCTGTTGGAGGTCAGCTGGGAATCGCGTGCAGTGACGGATGAGGCCACTGTCATCACCCTTGCCAGAGGGAGTCTATAGTGACGCC
Organism: Symbiodinium sp. clade A Y106; assembly: GCA_003297005.1. NCBI lineage: Eukaryota > Dinophyceae > Suessiales > Symbiodiniaceae > Symbiodinium > Symbiodinium sp. clade A. The sequence continues at coordinate 106,883 of BGNK01000969.1, read as the reverse complement.
ACTTGCACTGCCATTGCAGACAAGGCACAGCCCTATTCAACACTGCACTGACAGCTGGCATGCACAGGCCCATCCGCATGCACTCACCAAAGCTGCAGACTACCTCTTATTGCATGTGGCCAAGTATGAGGGGGACACTGTTTTGAACAGTCACTCATTGGCCCTCCCGGCCCTCGTTACGCTTCCAGTGTTCGGCAAAGGTCTGCGAAGCTTTCGTGCAACTTATCGCATTGTTGGTGTCATCCTACATAGTGGTCTTTGGCCCGGCGAGGGTCAACATACTGCTATTCTCCGCACTGGCACCGACTGTGACAGGGACAGTTGCTGGGTGGTGCAAGATGGCCAACCGGCCGTGCGCCAAGATGCTATGCCGGCACAGGTTTGCCAACAGTGTTACGTGCTGGCTCTCATCAGGTCGCGCCTCCTGCAATGATGGGGTTGGGGATCTCTGAGATCTCCTGAAGATCTCATTCCATTTTTGAAAGACTGATCCACTGTCGATCATGATCTCTTTAGCATGCTCGCTCACTGTCGAGCTTCTCTTGGGATAGGATGCACTTGCTGGCATTCGTGCCGAAGTTACCGGACTCTAAAATTAGAGTGTGCCTTAGGGCACCGGCGATGAATTCGCTGCCGTCGGGACGCTTAGCAGGCTTGGACTCTGCTGCGAGGGAAAGAAAAAAAAGTGGTAGGAGTAGTAGTAGTAGTAGTAGCAGTAGTAGTAGTAGTAGGAGCAGTAGTAGTAGTAGCAGTAGTAGTAGTAGTTGTAGTAGTAGTAGTAGTAGTAGTAGTAGTAGTCGTGGTAGTCGTATTCGTATTCGTAGAAGTACATTGTCGTAGTACATAGTAGTAGTAGTAGTAGTAGTAGTGGTCGTGGTGGTGGTGGTAGTAGTAGTAGTAGTAGTCAGTCGTAGTAGCAGTAGTAGTAGTAGTAGTAGCAGGAGTAGTAGTAGTAGTAGTAGTAATAGCAATAGCAGTAATGATAGTAGTAGTAGTAGTAGTAGTGGTAGTAGTAGTATCAGTAGCAACAGTAGTATCGGTAGCAATAATAGTCTAGTAGTAGTAGTGGTAGTAGTAGTAGTAGTGGTAGTGGTAGTGGTAGTGGTAGTGGATTTTAGTATAGGTAGTAATAATAGCAATGATAATAATAGTAATAGTAGTCATATCGAATATTATTATCATTATTAGTCGTCGTCGTCGTGGGATGGCTTCCCAGGCCGTAGCTGACTATTTGTAGAAGAAGAAGAAAGAGAAGAAGGAAACCCCCGCAGCGGCTTGCCTGCGTCAGCGGCCCCGCCTAGTAGCAGTTTCCAGGTTGAAGCCAATAAGCAGGTAGTATCAAGGCCCCCAAGCATGAAGAAGTAAAACATTCTCCTATCAGAGTAGGTGGCGACATCCAAAAACCGTGCAGGCACTTCACTAGACAGGATTGTCAAGCCGCGGACAGCCAGCAGGCTTTTTCAGCTACAGGGGCTTCACGAGTAACGATTTCGGCATCAAGCCTTGTTCAACCCTCCCCTGGTGGCCAAATGCCTGCATAGCAAAGGCGATGTTGGCTGCTTGTGAATTGTGAATTGTGAAGTGTTTTTATAACAAGCAGCCAACATCGCCTTTGCTATGCAGGCATTTGGCCACCAGGTGAGGGTTGAACGGCGCAGGGAGGGAGGGGCCGGGAAAGTGCCCCACTCAGGCCTCCGATTGTGCAGCAAGCTGGCGACGGGGGTGGGTCCGAGTGCGCTGCTCCGTTCTTGCGGTTGCATCGCGCGGAAGAAGTTGGCACGTTAATGCGTACACACTATCACGATCTGTACCTGTTTCTGTTGTTCTAACGGCCAGAGGCCTGCAGTCTTTTTTGCCCCAACACTTGCGACGGCTCGCGAAGTCTCTTTGACATGCAGCATCGGAATTTCAGTGCTTGTCTCACTCACGTTGCCTTCACGTAATATCACCCGGAACCCGAAACCCGGAACATCCGGAACTCTGGACCGGCACGACCGGGAACCCCACTTCCAGGCTGGAGCTCGTCCGACGGACTCCGGACTAGAAGTTATCACGAGCAACAGTGCCATGCATGCACGGCGAGGTGCCGGGCCACGTGTTCTGAGGTTGCAGCATTCAGGCAAAGGCGCTCCTTCCATCGAAGCTTCAGCAGGTTCAACGATTATTTGGTTGCCCTTCTTTAGTGCCTGTAATCACGTGGCACTCCTCTTTGGCTATTCTGTGATGCTGTTGCAGATGGCATCACATCTCGCTTGACTCGTGTTACATTGTTGCTCAAGCACTTCTGTATGCTCAGTGTGAGTGCAGACGATCTCTAGGTCATCTCTGTGTTTAGCCTTTTCACATCCAGTCGGAACTTTTGGAATACCCAGTTCCACGAGATTGGAGGGCTTCAGCCTATCACAGCACACAATGGAACATAGCCAGAGATGACGCCATGCGCGCCGGCAATCTCTGGGCCCAGACTCTAAGTCTTCGAAGCTCTCCCGAAGCGCTTCTCTTTTCTAGATCTCTCTCTGTAGTCTGTAGGAAAGCGAGCTGGTGGCCGGTGTGGCGTTTCGACCACAGAAGTGTAGGCCTTCCCAGAGCAGGGCCCTTGGATTTGGGACCGGGAAGACTGGGAAGATTCTGGCACTTGGAAACTGCAGGTCGCTTCCATGACAGCACCTTTGCTGCAGAGGACGGTACTCGAATTGCGTACAGGCCCAGTGGGTTTCCGTGCCTGGAGAGCGCAAGAGAGTGACTGCCCCCGTCTGCGTTGAGTGAGGGGTGGGTGGAATTGGCAGTGTGTTCGAATCCGGCATGTCGAATGATATGCCAAAGTCCTGCGAAGCTAGCGAGGCTCTACAGAAGTGCAGACGTGGAGGCTAAGCAGGCGCAGGCGCCTTCTCCCCGCCGAACTGCCAACTCTCTTTGTCGTATCCACTCGGTGGCCTATGAAGGAGGGCCGGCTCCTTGCACTGTGCTACTTCCACGCCAACGCTGAGTTGTGCACGGACCTGGAGGCGGAATGTCTGCCTTCGTTGTATGAACTCCGGGTCTTGTGGACTGCAGGGGGAGGTGAAGAACTTCTTCGATTGCGGTTTTGCCCTGGTCCTGTGTCCCGAGGCAGGTACGAACCACGGGCTTTAAGGGATCACCTCTCGCCCATGATGTCCCCTTACGGAAGATGTCGTTGAAGAAGCTTCCTGTCAGTAGCGTACATGATTGTCATGCACATTCGAGCGCATTGGAGTGAGGAAGGAGGAGTGGAGACAGTTTCGCAACATGCTGTCAACAGGCACAAGGCTGATGCATACGAGGGTACTTCAGACTCGATTTATGAGGAGCCGTTGGTGGTGTGGACCTGGCCTGGCTTTCTTCATCGGCTCAATGTTGTTAGGCCCTCCTCCAGATACGAAGCTGACCTCGCTTATACTTTGGCACGAACTCTGGGAAGCTAGCAGGGAACCGTAGCAAGCACGGCAAAGGTTGAGTTTGAGAGTAGTCTTCGTTAACCTAGTGTCCGTCAGACATGTTTCAGCATCTCCATAATCCCACACACTGCTGCGTCGCCTGTAAGATAGTACAGTGACCCATCTTTCAACAGACTCACGCATCATGCTTCAACATGAGGGCAGCAACTTCGACAAGAGCTCCAGCAAGCTTCGTGTCTTCTCTGACAGTTTCGCGGCTACGCCTGGAGTGACGGGAAGCCAAGTGCTGACCTCAGACTCCTGGCGGATGCGACTGCGTCAAGTGCCGGGTGCCAGACAGGGCCTTGGCCTTCCATACGGAATGGATGGACAAAAATGGATTAACAAGGGTTCAACACTGCAGGAGTGCTACAACTCACGCTCCTTCGTGTGTATCTCTTTCTGTCTTCCGTACAGCCATATCAAGTACACACTGCGGTTTTTAGTGACGAAGCGGGGGTGCAGAACGGATGGCAAGAGGGCTAAGGACTTCCCGAACCCTTCCAGTGCTAGGCCTTTCGTGTGCTTCGGAGGCTTGAAGCACCTCTACTCTGATTGCGAGGCTTTCATGCAGGTCGCACGCAGCTCGCCTGATTAGTGACAGTGCACAGCCGCGCCCTTTCAGGCACTGCCCTCCATCCTGGAGGTGGTAGGTGTCCAGGCCCGCCGGGCGGCCGGGCGGAGGCCTTGCCGTCCGCGCTCGGCTGCGAAGCTGTCTTGGAAGGCTGATGTGCAGCTCAAGCTCATCCTGCACGGACGCAGCCCGGGGCCTGCGGCCTGCCAGAGTGGCTAGAAGGAGTGGTGCTGGTATTGTGCAAAAGAGCGGCAAGGCTTGGGATCTGCCTGCGCCATTCATCTGGCCTCTCTGCAGGCTTGGCGGCTTGGCTTGTCGTCAGAGCAAAGACGCTCCAGCATGCTCCAGCACTCAGGATGAAAGGGTCGGTGGCCTTGTCGTGGAGGCCTTCCCCCCGCACTGGCTTTTGTGAACACTGTTCTGTAAATGATCATCCCTGTGCAGTCTGGCGTCATGGACCTCCTGGCGTTGCCTATGGCGCGAAGCTCAAGTGACCCTCATCGCAGACAGAACCTCCATGGCCCAGGTCCTGCAGATCGGCATGATGATGCCGCAAGTGCTGCAGGTCTTCTGCCCAGTGAGCTATGGCGTTGCGGATGTTGGGGATTGTTGGGGCGTGGTGCGGGCATGTGGGTGCGTGGGGGCTGAAGCGCTGTCGAGAGGCCTTGAGGGCACAGCCCTGCCCTTTGAAGATGCTCGAGGAGATTCGGCAGGTGGGTTTCTGCTCATGGCTTCGGCTCCACAGCTCGTTTGAACTGTCAGAGTTGAGGGCTTCGCCGAAGCCGTGCGGTTGGCTCGCCATCAGCGGCTTTAGTCCCGTGTCCCTCCTCACGTGCACTGCACGCTCGGAAGGGGCCAGTGCCTGAGTGATGTCCACCACATGGAGCATGTGCCGGGCCAGCCGAGCCACCGCTGTAAGTCACCGCGGCAGGGCATGAACGACCGCAGCTTCCGCCTCGGCTCTGCAGGCGATGCTGGGTCGAAGTGGGACTAGCCCACGTTTCACTAGCCCACGTTTCTCTGGGTGCTGTGGGTCTGTTGGGAGGCAAGGCGCTGATAGCGGGTGGGCTGCTCTGCCTCAAGGCCGGGGCAAAGCCAAGCGAAACAGCTGAATTCAGCTGTCAAGACAGCCTCCAAGATCCAAACAACGCAAGTACGAAGCTTGTGGCGGATCCTTTTTCGCTCGTTGCATCCCACAAGGAATTTTGGGTTCCTCTGCTCTGACTTATAGGTGCAGCTTCCATAATTTCAGGTCTGCTGTTGACTTTGGCAGGGCAGCGTCCCCACCTTCGCCGTTTTTCCTGCGCATCCAACAGTCGCATCGAAGGGACAAGCCGGGGCCTAAGGCCTAAGGAAGAGCAAAAGAAACCACGACCAGTGGCACGTAGCTCCTGTCCGATGTTTGTTCCGACTGTCCGATCTGGGCAGAGGTTTCTGGTGCGCCCGCCTCCACGACCCAGCTCTGGGCTCAGCCAAGTATCGCGTAGCAAAACAGAGCAAGGAGAGTCTTCATGCTAAGACACTTTACTACATCCTGCCGAGGAGAACAGCAAGCGGTGCAAGCGGCACAGGTGCTGGCGTTGGCTTCCTCAGCCTTCGCTCGCTTAGCTTGGCCGGTGTTTCCATGGCGATCTTCCGAAGAACAGGTACGGGATGCCAAGAAGTCGAGGGGGCGCCCTTTGTCAGAACCAGTGCCGATAGTGCAGGTTGCAGAGCTGCTGCAGCTCGCCGTGCGGAGCCAGACGCCAGGTGCATTGGGCATGTGTTCTTGTTGAGGCAGACGGTTGCATTATGTTGCATTGCCAGGAGACCAGCGAAAGAGGAGGAGGTTCGGGAGGAGCGGGGGTGCCGGTGCGAGCACTTACGGCAACCGTATCTTGAGATGACGGCTGGACTTTGCGGTTGGTTCAAGAGCAGCAGCAGGCAAGGCAATGCCAGGTTCTTCACTTGCAAAGTGCATAAAGTACACAATATAAGGATGAGTGTGGAGCACTCTGTTGTTTCCATGCAGAGCAGGGGTATGCACCGATGCAGCTTGAGCAAGCCGCCACCCGGTCCATCGGAGAGCTTCCTGTAGCTCTGCCGAGTCTGCTGAAGCGTCAGACATATGTCCGACGGCTGCCCCTGCCTGCAACAGGGTGCAACTGCAAGCGATTGATTCTTGCGTGTGGCGCCGCGGCGACTGGAACATCAAGAGCATGGCCGCTGGTAGTTCGACTTGCTGTGAGTGGTGGCTTGTCTGCAGTGCAAGCAAGAAGTAGATCCCAAGCAAAGCTGCCAATCCTCCTGGACCGTAGGTCAGCGGGTCAAGACAAAGCGGATAAGCACCGCAAGTCGCAGACATGGCTTCATCCGTACCAACAAGGAGGGAGTGTCGCCGGATGGTCTAGTGACGAAACTGCTGGCGCTGCATTTTGGCCACCTGGTCGCCGTGTTTTGCAGGAGATTTTGGCAGCCAAGTCACCTGCGGAACTAGGAGGAGTCCTGCAGACGTTTCTTGAGGAAAAGCGGCCCCTGAACAGTGCCACGGCTGGAATGCGTCGCTCCTTTGCGGCTGTATGCGGCTGTAGCGGGCGAGGATCCAGCATGTCTTCTCAGGTGTGAATCTCGCGACTATCTTGTACAAGGCCGCGAAGATGGACCCAGAGGAGGCCGCTGTGGCCATTGAAGCGTGGAGCTGGACAGGGCTTAGGGCTTCTTCGTTTGTTTCGTTTGGCGGAGGTCTTTTCCGAAGGGCGCCTGAAATTTCTGGCTTGCAGCCTCCGAAGCGGGCTCCTGCTCGATGCCCGGCGGCGGGCTTAGGAAAGCGAGAAGGGTAGGGGCTGGGTGTAGGGCCCCGCACGCTGGCAGATCTCAGGCAACTCAGCAGCTCCTTGTACGGCCTGCAGCGCATGACGGATTCGACGAAGGGCGCAGAGGAGCTGCTCTTGGCTTTGACACAGCAGGTGACAAAGGCGGCCGAGCGGGGAGGCGACGTCGAGCCGCGACAGCTCAGCAACGCCTTGTACGGAATACAGGGCTTCAGCTGCCAGGGCCAATCCCAAGCGGAGCTTTTGGGAGCGCTCCCAGCGCTGCTCCGAGCTCTCGCAAAGTGGGCCCAGGCGCAGCCGGGCTCCGAGCCTCTTGGCTTCTCGGCCCAGGGGCTCGGCATGGCGCTCTACGGCCTGCAAGGCATAGGCCGCTGCTCGGAAGTGGAGGAGCTACTTGGGGCCCTTCTTCCCTATGTCCTGGCCTCTCCACTGGACGGCCAGGCGGTGGGCAATGCCTTGTACGGTCTGCAGAGTCTCAGCAGCGACTCCGAAGGCCCCTCACTCATCTCTCTTTCTTGGTTTTTTGGGTCTCAGTCTGTGTCTTGGTGGAAGACTATGGTGTGGTATAGGCCCGAGGAATCTTTAGCACGGCACCTGCACACTCCGCGCCAAGTTGTGCGTCGGCTTCTCGGCGTCTTTGCATCCAAGCTGAAGTCCTTCGTCGGCAAAATGACCGAGCAGGACAAGGGTCGTTTTGAGGGGTTCATAACGACAGGCTCCTCAAAAGCTTGAGCTGCCAGCATCTGCTGTGTCTGGAGGAGGTGAGCAATGCATTGTATGGCCTTCAGTTCATGGACCCCTCCCTTCCGGAGGTGCCTCACGCGAAACGAGGTTCAGACGGGTTAGGCATTGCGGGGTGCAGAGTGCAGGGTTGGGAAAGGCTTGTTGCTGCACACTGCATTTCTGTTGTATGTGGCAAACAGCATGTTTGTCTTCGTCCTCATCATCCAGGTGGCTGACGTGGTGGAGGCGCTCGTCACATCAGCCAGGCGCACGACAGAGAGGTCTCCGAGCCAGCGGCAGCAGCGGAGTCGGCATCCTGTGAACCCTCTGCGAGACTCCCAGCCGAGGTGCGACAAAGGGTGGGGAAACTTGGTGGCACTGACGGGAGAGATGTCCGCTGATCTCGAGGCTTCCATCGAGATTTCTGGAGAAGGCCTTCCCTTCCCTGCTCGAGTCAGGAGCAGGTGGAGAAGCGGCGCGGTATTGGCTGGACCTGGGCTGCGACACGGGCTCCTTCGTTCGTGGCGTCGCGCGACACCACCCGGAGCTGCGTGTCATCGGCCTGGAGCTGCGAGCCCATGCCGTGGCCTTCGCCAAAGCCAGGGCACAACAGCAACGCCTTCAGAACGCCGCATTCCTCCAGGCACAGGGGAGGAGAGGAGAGACGTGTTGAGGCTCGAGTGGCTCTAGTGGACTGCAAGTCTGGGGACACAGGGGAATGCCAATGTCGAGTTGGCAGAGTTGCTGAAGCAGCTGGGAGAAAACGACGGCCAGGCCTGTTGTGGGAGATTCGTTCATCAAAGAGAGAAAGACAGAGAGAGAGAGAGAGACAGAGAGAGAGAGATGGAAAACCCCCAAACGCCGAGCAAGCAAGCAAGAGAGATGGAGAACCCAAGCTCGTGCCCCTATGTAAGCAAAGCAAAGCAAAGAACCCAAGCTCGACTTGAGCACAGCCAGGCCAATCGGGGCATAGCCCCATTGGATCCTTTCAAAACCCCGCCTGGACTTGCGGGTGCGCGTTGGTGTGCGGGCGGGTAGGCTGCTGCTAGCCTCCTCTTACCTGGCAGAGAGAGAGAGAGAGTGTGTGTGTCCTGAAGGTAATGTTTACATAATTACTCACGGTCTGGTGTTTTTTGGACAAGTTATAGCCTCGGGTCCACGAGATGCGATACGAAATGTTTGTTGGGGGACTCATAAAGTTTGTAGTTGACTGAACACAGTCCCGCCAACAAACTGCATGTGTCCACACAAACTGGTCGAATCTCTCGAACCTTTATAGTCCAATATACTTTTCTCTGCCTTTCGAGAGTTGTTCGACCAGTGTGTCACGCTTCCTCAAAGCCCCAAACAAAAAGGGGGGTCCATGAGGCCGGGGGGCCTAACCCGCCCCTCATGACCTGCTGAAGAAGAGAGAGAGTCTTGTTGAGTGTGTGTGTGTGTAAAAAAAATCAACGGAACAATCTACTACAGTTACCGAGCAGCCAAGAGCAACCGCTTTCCCCAGTACCTCACACTCAAGCAGACATTCCTTTCGTCAAGTCGATCAGTCCGACCTTGAGCCCATGCCATTCGGCATTAGAGCATTCATACATGTTCATTGGGTGTATTCTTGGGCTCCTGTCATTCAACAGAGGGGGAGAGAGAGTGAGTGAGTGAGTGAGTGTATTCCACCTCTTACCCTTGGGAAAGAAACAAGGAGTACACTGAGTACACTCTGCGAGTTCTGTGTAAGGTGCAGACGGTGAGCATCAACTTCCCAGACCCACACTTGCTCCTGCCCGATCGAGATCGGCGTGTGGTTTGTGGGTCACTTGTGAAGCTCTTGGCGCAGCACTTGCCTGTAGAGGCTGAGGCCCTGGCGCAGAAAAGGCTTTAACAAAAACTGTTCCAGGGCCAGGGGCCAGGGGCTTGCTGTCGGCAGAGGTGCTCTTCCAGTCCGACCTGGCTCTGCTGGTCGACGAGGCCGGACTAGGTCGTACTGTAGGTGCTCTTGTGAGACTGATTCCTCCAGGCCCGCGCTGCCTTCACCCTCAACGGCTGCTTTCGGGTCACCCCATGGGTGCGGGAGGAGAGGATGGGAGCGAGGTGAGCGGGAAGCTGACGGGCGCATCTTGACCGCAGGACCTTGTGGCCACTGAGCGGCAGAAGGTCGTGCGGAGAAGAGGGCTTGTTGTGCACAAGGCGCTGCCTCGCACGTTTTACAGAAGCTCGGGTCGAGTGTGTACGGTGAGAGTGTACCATGAAGGCACGGCTGGAGCGCTCGCGAGCGGTGCCTGCTGACAGCTTGGAGCAGGACGTGGACAGGCTTCTCGAGGAGATGCGGGCTTCTTCCTAGGTCTCTTCAGTACTATATGACCCTGTGGCGAAGACGTACGAAATCGTGGTACGCAAGCCATCTAGTCAGGTATGGCATGGCCTCAATCGTGTTCGGTCTGAAATGCAGTGCACGGCCCTTCCGCGACATGTGAGCCGCCTCCCCGAGCAAACGTCCCACAGACGGTTCTTGGATGGGTGCATTCGACGTCCAGAACACCGGCACGGTGGCTTGAGCTGAGACGATGATGGACCGCAAGGCTGAAGTATCAGCCCAGAAGGATGAGGTAATGCGTGTGCCTGAAGGATCAGCTCGAAAAAGGATGTACCAGAATGCTCTACGATGCGCAACACGACAGTTCTCCCTCAACTGGCCAATTGGCAGTGAAAGGGCACGCAGCTGTGGGGGCTTCGGGGAGAAGTGACAAGTCCGCTCTCAATTCTGCATGACGGGATTCTTGAACTCTTGAGCAGCGGCAAGGCCGTCTTCCATGGAAAAGGTAGTCAGTCAGAGATATATTCCACTGCTATCCAAAAATTTAGCTTGCGTGATATGAGCGAGAGCGATGGCCTGGAACGGTCGAAGACGCGCGAAGCAGCATCACAGGAGGCCGATCGACCGTCTTGTGCTTCGGGTAGCTGAATGCTTTGAAAGAGAGGCGATCCAGAGTCTGTCTCTGCGACGACGAGAGCTTAAGCTCGGAGTCAGGAGCTCAGCTCATGTTGCGGATTGCTTTGACTTGCAGCATTGCAGTGCCTGACATCTCTAAGATCCAGAGGGTAGAGCTACGGCTCTACCGGCGGACTCGCACATCCTCAGGCATCAGATCAGGGCAGCCGCAGCTCAGTTCTGAGTGCAGAAAATTTGGCTGCTAGAAATCTTCACGAAGCCGCCACACTTTGTCTACATCATCCGCTGTAGCTGGGATGGAGCTGGCGGCTCAGGGCAGGCACAAGATCCAGCATCGTGCAATTCAGTAGTGTCTGACTTTCATGCTTTACCATCGCAGGGCATTCGCATCGGCAGTCTCGAGCTGCGCTCGCAAGACACGAAGGGGAGTATCGCTGTGAACTTCCGACAAACTCTTGAACCTTGAGAAGTCCTTGGCGGCTCAGTCGGAAGCATACCAACCAAACAATCCGGTAAGGGGGTGATAGTTATTTTTTTGGCGTTATTGGTATTTTTCGCATTATCTGTGTCTTTTTTGCCGTTTTGGGGTGATGTCTCAGGGCATGGCTTCCTGCTACAAGGTTTCTGCGTTACCTGTGGTATCTGTGTCATTTTCATCGCTTTTAAGGGTCTTGTGAATCATGAAGTGACAACTTCATTGGTTTCATGCTCACACGATCGACTACGAGGATCTTCAATTGTCGATCTACTCGAACATGTTTACATTCCGTGGCGATTTTTGCATAAGATTTGTTTCTAAAGTGTTCTGCTTCGGCTGCCCTCGAGAACCTTGGCCGACCGCGAGAATTCATGAGGTGCTTTCCTGGGTCACGGGTCCGTCGAAATCTTCGATGTCCATCCCGATTTTATCAACGATCATTGGGTTGTACCCGATCTGATCTGTCATAAGTGGTGTCGCGGTGTCTGCGATTACTCACAGATCTGCTGGAATCAGCATGGTAATCACTTCGAGGGTGGAGGGTGCAATGCGAGCAGCCTTTGAGTTGCAAATCACGATGAGGGCAGGTCGACCTGCGGGCCTGTAGCGCGCGCTGGTTACTGTCATGGGTTGTGGTTTATGTGGATGATTACGGTGCCATACCCGATCTGCGCCCGGCAGTTTCGATTCCTTCGAGGAGTACAACAATTCCTCCAGATCTCGATGAAGCCCAGCAAGCGACAACCACCCGACATCAAACAACGGATACAAGGAGTCATCATCTCCTCCACCGGGATAACCTCATCCTTACGCCATGCCCACAGCGAGTCGACAACATGCGCCACCAGATCTCGAGACATGTGGAGACTGACCGATTGTCACCCGAAGATGACGGGCAAGTGCAACATCCTGAGCGGAAGACTCGTCGGTGCAACATCCTGAGCGGAAGACTCGTCGGTAAGGTCGGCAGAGCACCACGCAAGGCTTTATATGCCCGTGCAAATTCCAGCACACATCAGTTGGAAGAACCGACGAGGTCTTCCTCGCTGGCCCTACGCGGCATCATTCGCCATTGTCGACCGCTGACCATCCCGAGAACCGATGCCTACTTTGAGTTGGGCAGGAGGATCTACCGCCCAGGCGATGATGATTTGCCTAGTTGGAACTCGGACGACACGGTCGACATCGAAAACGGATGGGCGGCAGTTTGTTTCCACCAAAGTGACGCACAGAGAGGTACGTACTTCCAAGACCGTGCTGGTCCGACAATTTTCTTACGACCAAACCTTGATCTATCTCCTCGAAGCTTGGGCCGCGATGTTGGCACCAATTTATCTTCGAACCTTGGCTCGATCACTTCTACATCCAGTGTTGCGAAAACCAAGCCTCCCGACACGGTTTGATCAAGGGCGTGGGCAAACATCAGCCATTGAACTGCCTCGTAGCCGCACATTGGACCTGGCATAATCGACGAGGCTTTTCTCATCGCCTCGAACGAGTGCCCACTAAGGCGAATATCTCTGATGGTCTCAGCCGTTTCGAGGATGTCCCGGAAGCCTGGGGTTGGATTCGGCTCGAGTTTCCTCCGAATGCTCTCACAATTAGAGCTAAGAAGATCATAGGCGACATTGAGTTCGCGTCTTGTATGGGATTCTCAGATGTGCCCAAAGGTTTGCCGATTGTGCGACGTGCCGCAAGCTCAGGACCGGTCACGTCTTGTGGCGTTCGCCTGCGATGGAAGACGCGATCACCACCGATGGGACTCCGAAAGAAAACATTTCTGTACGAGATGTGGAAAGGTCGGAAAAGGACGTCGCTCTGGTGTGAAAGCCGCTGTTGTCGTATAGCACATGGGTGTGCGACGTGGCAACTTCATTGCTTTCATGCTCACACGATCGTCCACGAGGATCTTCTATTTGTCGATTTAGGCGAACATGTTTACATTCCGTGACCATTAAGTTTGCTTCTCTCGCACTCCGCTACCCTGTATCTTCCTACGATGTTCCTTGGCTTTCTGTCTGCTAGATACAGACCGGGAAATGGTCGGTCCTCTTGACTTGAAAAGAAAGCCAAGATATGTGAAAAGATCGAAAAAGGACGTCGGATGAAGTCCGAGATCGCAGACTACCAATGCGAAATAGCATCAGGGATCTATGGCTCTGGTATTGCTCTGGTGTGAAAGTTGTCGTTGTGCGCTTTGACTTTGTAGTAATTGTTCGGACTCCTTGCGTGAAGCCGGCGGCCCTGCTGGCTTTCGGCCTCGGGATGTTGAATGGGATTCACCCAGGCAAACCACGTTTTTCCTCCCCCACTCCCCTAGCACTCCCCCCACCCGAATTGCATACCAACACGTTGGCTTTGGCGGGTATGGTTGTGATTCACCGCGTTAAGAAGCACGTTATGATCATCCACCCCCTGCGGTTTTCAGAAATGTGATCCACCGGGATCGCCTAATGAGGGGCCGTGTTTAAGATATGTGATGACTTAGGATCGCTTAAAACGGGGGATTGAGTTCAAGATGTGTGATCAACCCACATCGCCAAATCAGGGCGCGGGTTTCAGAGATGTGATTAACCCGGTGCACCAAATGACGGCCGGGCTCAAGACATGTGATGCTTGATGAGGAGGCGTGCTCAAGATATGCGATAAATCGGAATCGCAAAAGAGGGCGAGTTCAAAATATGTGATTTACCTGGATCACCAAACGAGGGGCCGGGTTCAACACGTATGATGAACCGGAATCGCCAATTGAGGTGGCGTGTTTCAGATATATGATGAGCCGGGAGCGCTTAAGGAGTAGGCATGTTTAAGATATATGATGAACCGGAATGGCCTAATGAGGCGGCGTGTTTGAGATATATGATGGAACCGCAAGCGTGGAATGAGGGCGCGTGTTTAAGATATATGATGAACCGGAATCGCCAAATGGGGGGGCGTATTGGAGATGTTTGTGATGAATCGGGATCGCCAAATGAGGGCTCGTGTTTAAGATGTATAATGAATTGGAACCGCAAGATGAGAAGATGTGATGAGCCAATTACAGGGAGAATTTAAAATATTTGATGACCAGCCCTTCAGGACCGACATCCTCGTTGGGCGGGCATAGTAATAATTAGCTTAGTTAGAAACAAGTCCGAGTTTTTGGGGTTTCTGCCAGAAGGCCCAGACCGAGAATCGTTCTGTTAGGGGCGGGTTGCGGGCCAAGGAGCAATCTTCGTGCAGGCGCGGCCTGGAAGGGCTTTGGGTCCGGAGAGAGTTCTGCGACCGTGCAGGTCGCCTTTGTCGCCCCGTGTACCTCCACCGAGGCGGGTCACGCCAGGAGCCCGAAGCAAGCTTAATGCTTTGGAGTCTGGGGCAGGAGCCAGTCTCCCCGTGCTAAGTCTCCCAGAGGCTTCGAGGAGACGGGTGCCGGAGGAAGCGGCGGGGGCGGGGTCTATTTGTCAGCAACGTTCAGGAGCCTTGGCCCTGGTGGGAAAGCTTGCCAAAGTGTCCGGGCCTCCCAAACGGCCCAGCTGATCTCTTGTGCGAAGTTGCGGTCTGTTGTGGTGTCGCTGAGGCTACACCGTACGAAGGAGGTGGCATGAGATCGTCAGGTCATGGCTGAGTGCAGAGTGGACAAGATTCAGCAGCGGGTAGCAAGGTTCCACGAGGCCTTGAAGCACGAGCTTGCCAACGATCCGGTTCTAGGGTGTAGACGCGTGAAGGCCCCGCGTAACGTGCGCTTTCCCTTTGGTTCGCCACTAGTAGCCTTTTCATCTCGCAGGCCAAGCTTCCGGCGTCTCGGACATGGTTTAAGTTGAATTTCAGGTGGAGTGGCAGAGGAGTCGGGGATCGGGATCTCCGTTGTGACAGGTTCTCCCCGACCCGGCGGATGTGGACAGGCCTGAACAAACTTCAGATCCTAGCTCCGATTCCAGAAGCTGTCCCTTGTCCCAGTTGGCTGAAGACCTATGCGGCCACGAACGATGCATGTGCCCGGTGTCTCAAGCTTCTGAGACTCATGGTCGCCGTGGTCGCCTGCCGAAAGCGCTTTCCTCTCAGGCTTTGGGTCGCTCCGCCTTCGAAGTGCAGAGAAAGGCTGCTTGCTTTCAGGGGTTTCGTCCAATCGGATTGGTCCTTGACGCATGGTTCTCTGCATTCTCACGTTCTCATAAAAAGCCAGTGGTATTTGCAAGATTCGGCAGAAAACAAGTCCAGGAGCGTACAGGAAGCACACATCGGCAGTGAGAACGCAACGCAGATTCAGGGCCAGCAGTGACTGCGGCATGCCCTCAACTTCCAGATTCACGCGAATCTGGCGAAGCTGTCATCTGATACGAGCATTCGAAATGCGCGTCCTCGCCTGCTGTCAAACTCCAAGCCCTAGAGGAGGAAGACCCAAACGGCTTGGCTTGACAGGGTGCTCTGGTTTTTCAGTGTGAGAAGGGCTGGTCCATCAATATTCGTAGACCGTCTTGGTGGTTCTTATTGGGGCTTGCAAGGCGAGCCTCCATGTGTATGTCGTAGTGTCCGAGGAGCTGGCACCCTGCTTCCACGAGCTGGGGGATCTGCATTGGCAAGGGACTCATGCAGCTCGTCCGAATGCGTGCTATTGTAGCTTTCACGATGCAGTTTCTGAGGATGTACTGCCACAATCGGCTTCTGCCTTATTTCAGCGAAGCCAGCAAGGTCCGGCCGGGTCCGGCGGCCGCTGCATCTGTGTTTCTTTTGACACGGCCGGGCCCAGCCAGGTCCTGGAAGAGCTCCCGACGGAGGCGGCAGAGCGCGCAGCGGAGTCTGCGGAGTCCTCTCTCGCGCTCGCTATAGGTGTTGGCCTCCTCCCGGTCTCTGCGCCGCTTCGTCACGGGAGGGGTAGGCCGGACGGCGCCCTCGGCAGGTGGCTCAGTCGCCCAGCAAGTCTCAGTTTTCTGTGACCTTCTGTGACGGACGAGCATTCACGAGCAATTTTTGGGATGTGCTTTTCCTTTGACACCTCTTCGCTTGAGGCACTTCCGGTGCCTTCGCGGTTTCTCGGGAGGGGCCCAGCACTGCCGGACGCCGAGGAGATCTCCAAGGCCGCCAGGCGCGAGTAGAGCCGCAGCAAAAGCCCACGAAGCAGAAGCTCCCCTAATCTTTAGCCAAAGCGGAGCATACGCTGGTGCAGGGCTCTCCGAGGGAGTCGCTCCGAAGCTGCCTTGAGGCTCAAAGGGCCTCCGTGAGCATCCTTGAGCTCTTGGCTCTTGCCGCACAGGACGGGCGAGCGAGCTTCGAACGCGTCAAGCCGGCCACCCCAGTTCTGCGAAGCATCCGCGGAGGGCCTCTGCGCGCCTCTGCGCCGGCCTTGCAAGGTGGTGCCAAGGCCGCGGCCAAGCTGCTGCTGTCGAAGTCAGGAGACCTCTCGGCGGCCTCTCGTGCTGCGTCGTGAGAGCGGCAAACAAAAATTCATGGCTTAGAGTCTTAGAGGTTCCTCGCGAAGCGACCGGACTTTAGAATCTGTCAGTCACTTGTCAAACAGGTGCTGGCCGTAGATCGACGCGTTCGCACTGCGTCCATGAACAAGCTTTGCATAGCCTTTTCTTCCGATTCGAGCGGTTTCGATGCTCTCGCTGCAGGCCTTGACTGGCACTGGCCTTGAGTCTTTGCTATCACGACATTCCGGGGAGGAATTTCAAGCCTTCTTCGAAGATGCCGCGGGCTGTGGAAAGGCCTGGGCCTGGGCTTCAGACTGCTCTGCTCCGCATTGCAAAGTGAGAGGTGGCCTGCGCAGCACTGATCTCTTCTGCCAAGAGCCAGTGCGTGCATCCGGAAAGGAAGGACCCGTACCTCTGTGCGGGCCCCGAAGGAAGACCGAAGGCCCCACAGAAAAAGGGACGCTTCTGGCGAGGCGGTGACTGCCCACGGAATTTCAAGACCGTCGACTTCGACGACAAGGCCAGGACCAGTCGGGTATTGTATGATTATATGTGATAAGTAATAAGAACATTATGATATGCTATATGGTATTGTTTTGTAGGTGTGGGTAGTCTTTTACATGCCACCTTCTGGCCAGGTCTGCGCGGCAGCGGCTTTCGTGTCCTCAGCGAAGAGCCAATGTGTGCATCCGGAGCGAAAGGATCCCTATCTCTGTAGAAGCCTCAAGAAGCTGCAAAGCTTGATGCTCTTCCCGCTTTGCTCCGCCGCGCTGAGGCGGTGACTGTCCTCGCAACGGCTTCGCCAAAAAGGATGCCCGGTCCTTGGGAAAATCGGAGAATAAAGACCCGGAGGAGCGCTGATTGCGCCAGGTCTGCGCAGCAGCGGCCTTCGTGTCTTCCGCCAAGACACAGTGCGTGCATCCGGACAGGAAGGATCCATATCTTTGCCTGGGCCATAGATAGCTGTCATCAGGGAGCGAAGTGATTTTGGGGCCGTTTCAGTTTCTCCAGGTGGAGACTGCCCTAGGAATCCAAAGTTCAGCAATCTCTGACTGGGCTCCGAGCTCAGTTCGAGTTCTTCCTGCTCTATCGCGGCGCGCATGTCACAGCAGCAAGATTCTGCGCAGCCACGTTTCATGCGCACGTCACTACACGCATGCTCAAAGAGAGACAGCTTGTAACAGTATTGCAGTTCTGCCTGTACCGTCCTATCCCAGCCATCATCCCTTCGACGTGGGAGCCAACACATGGCCATGGCATTGCCTCTGCTCTCCGCAAGCCGCCGCTGGGATGTGGAGCTCTTGGAAGGCGGAAGCGAAGAGGAGGCCGAAGAGGCCAGGCAGAGGCCAGGCCAGGCACTCCGTGATACAAACGCTCGACGCTGGGGTTTGGCCCGCAGGACTCGGGGCCTCGCCTTCCCTGGGGCATTCGGAAGACGCTCTTGCAGGAAGGTGCCTCGGAAGACCGTCCGGTGACTGGCGACGAGGCCCGCGGAATCCGTCCAAACCACCTCCATCGTTTCCGTCCCCATTTCTTTTCCGTTCAGTGCGTGTACTTGCTGTGCTCTTCTATTTCATCTCATGCCCATCGTCATCTTCATAACGTAATCAAAGGTCTTGTTGTCAGGTCGGTTTCTTTCACTCCAAGCTGATTTGATGTCCTTCCTGGCTGTGCCGTCGATTCGTGTACCTTCAAGCCTGGCATTCTCATATTGACCTTGCGCCGGTTTCGTGTTGATTTTCAGGCTGGCTACATGATGATGCAGTCTAAATAGTCTAACGTGCATTCTGTATTCGGTGCAGTCATTTCATGTCCATACCCTGCATAAGGATGCACTCTTCATGCCGTGAAATGTTGATGATCGTCTCCCGACTTCACGCCGTTCTGATTGCAACAATCTCGACAATTGCATCCTGGGCACCCGTTCCAGTCTCCCAAGTAGGTAAGTAGGTAAATGGGGCGACAGACTTTGTAGAGAAACAACCAAAGCTGGATATTCGTCTGATAAGTCCGCAAGAAGAAGAGAAGGAACGACTGAGTTTGCATTTTTGTGTCTGCGTGGCATTACACGGCAAACCTGGAGGGACGGCGGGGCAAGAATTACAGTGTTTGTCTCGACAGCAGACCGAGAGTGCGTGCGTCGCGGGGTGGCGGGCTGGGTGCGGGGAGCGCGGAAGCCCATTCCGGTGTGAGGTGGCGGCCAAGGTTTCGTAGCGAGGCAAGATGAACCAGACACACATTTGTCATTGTCTGACAGAGTGAAGAGTCCTGAATTGGGATCGCTGGACAGGTGAAAATTCACTTTGATGTGCGGCTTCTGGATGGGACAGCGATTGGCTCGTCCAAGGAGAGCGGTCCCTTCGAGTTCGTGGTCAACCAGAGGCAGATGCCGGTCGCCTCTTGACGAGTGAGCCCGTCCAAAATTTGGCCAGCTGACGCAGAGGCCCCGGGAGATCATCCAAGGCTTGGAGATTGCTGTGCAAACAATGAAGCAGCCCAGCGGCAGTGGCGTGCAAAATGCTTGCAGTGTTCCGTGCCCGCCTTGAGATTTAACTGAGGAAAGGGGAAGCACGGACCTTACCTGCTTTCAGCCATCAATGCACGGGTCAGTTAACTCACCGCTGTTGCACCGAGGTAGCAGAATTTACGATCGCACCCAGATTCGCGTACGATGACCTCGGCTCACCTCCTCTTGTGCCCCCCGAAGCGACGCTTGTATTCGAAATCGAGCTCCTCGAGTGGCAGAACAAGTTGGACGTACTTGGGGATGGCCGTCGATTGGTTGCAGATTGACATTAAATGTTACAAGCTCACTACATGACTGAGTGAAGTGAAGCGGCTCTTTTCAGAGTCATCGTACTCCACGATTCATGAACCGGAACGACAGCACCAGACGCAGCAGACAGAGGTTGTCCCGAGTAGCCGCCGTATCCAAGACACTGTGACGAAACGGCAGCGCAGAGCATGAGAGCCTCTTTCACGGCATCTGTATCCGCGTGGGGTGCGAGCATCATGAGAACCAACGTTCCGTAGAAGAAGCTCTGTCCGAGCGCAAGGCAAGAGCATCATGAGCTTCAATGGTGGAGGAGCCACCAGCCACCGTCTCTCAGGCAGCAGAGGAAGCCACGAGAACAAGCACAGAAGTCCGAGGCTTTGGCGTCCCAAAGGCTTCTCAGCAGTTTTTCAAAATCCCCCCACCCGGGACAAGGATGGAAGAGGGAGGCTATCTTGGCCAGGTGCCACCATGTACCACCTGCCTTCGGGGTCGTCAGAAAGACTGTCAAACTGAACAAAATTGAAGCCTGCACATGGGTAAGCAGAAAGCGCAAACAACCCGAAGGGTGGGGGGGACGGGAGACCTACAAGCCGCAAGGGGTACATTAGAGCGGGAGCATCTTGAGAATCATTGCGTACGTTCAGCATCCGTACCCAGTCCACATTTCCTCCAGTGGCTGAGCTGCAGCTGACAGTTGGGGTCCACGAAGTTGCTCGCAAGCGCAGGAATAGTGGGAGACGCGCCTGGGCATTGTCCTGTCGGGATTGTGTGAGCCCATGAGGTGCCATCAAGACGATCCAGCAACGAGGCTCCGGAAGCACCAGGCCACGACGGGGCCAAGATGTCGCCACTTGGATAGGATGTGCCGGTCCTGCCCGTCCACGAACCTGAGAACCTGCAACAACCTGCAATCCTTATAAGGTCGTCTCCTTGGAAGTCACCTCCCGCAAAGGGGAGATCCTCCAAAAGAGGAGCGCGACGGACCACGTGGCCAGGGCCTCGACGCCAAAAACCAAAACCAGGCCTTTTGGTCTGGAGTTTGAAAAAGATCTATCTCTCTTCTCGCAGCTGCGGCTGTTAAGGTTGGAGAGAAGGACTTCGGGTCCGTCTCTGAGATCCTTTCGGAGGTGCTCCAGACCATGGTGGCAGGCGAGCGCTGCAAGGCCCCCTCTGCTTGAATTGGCATCGGCAGTGATCTCCGGCATGCGGCAGCTTGTGTGGTAGGTGCTCCTTCGAAGGTTTGCGGGCGACAGAATCGTGGCACTTGGGCTGCGATCTGGGCTGTCCATGCGTCTTGCAGGTGTTCCATAAATGTATGCTGCCCGAGGACTCGGCTCACAGTGGCGCTACTGTGGACGTGCTCCTCGAGCGTGTCGGCTGCATATCGCGAGCTCTCTAGATGTCTCGCATCTGCCCGGCTCGGAGGCGAGTGTATGTGACGTCAGACCTTCTGCCCGAGCAGAGTGGCTTGCTCATCAAGAAGCTGCTTTCAGATGGAATCGAAGATCCGCTCCGAGATGCGGACCTGGTAGAATTGAGGGTGGACAGAGTGTTCGCCGCTCGATCCGATTCTAGAAGTCAGGATTGCTGGTGTGAGAGCAAAGCTGCAACATCTTTTGAGACACAGAGCACGGGTGCAAACCAAGACCGGCTCACAGCCGACGCAGACAGTTCTCCTTGAGCCGAAAGTGCTGTCGTTTTCTCTCGGCAGTGGGGATGTCTGCGATGCGTTGGACTTTGCCGCAGCAGCGATGCAAGTCGGCGAAGAGGCCGGGATGCGATTTTGAAGGAGGATGTCTGGTGTGGTGCTCCGATGTCCCCGTAACAGGCCAAAATCGTTTGCAGAAGCCCGCTGAATTTTTCCGATGTACAGCTCGGCTTGGCATCCGTGCTTGGGGCTGCATGTGGGACCTCTGGCAGTTTCAATGATGGAAACTTCGTGAGCGTCGTGAGCTCAGGATTTACCCGAGGTCACGCTTCACGTAAAGCTCCTGAGCTTGGACCTCGGCTCCTCCGAGAGGGTGTCCTGAGACCGTGAGATGTGAGATGCCCTGAGGTGTGAGGAGAGAAAGCCCTGGCCTCCTCCTTGCAGAGCAGTGCAAGGACCGTGCGGCCAAAGCCTTCAAAGAAGGGCGTGCTCTCAGCTGCATAGAAGCAGGGACCAGGGAAGGGATCCCTGACGGGAGGGGGGGTGGCTGCCTCGATGAGCTTTGCTTCCAGGCTACCGCTTTGCTTTGGAAGTGTATCGGAGGCTGGGCCTCTGGGCTCTTCTTGGATCCTTGCGACCCGTGTGCAGCCTGCAGGCTCAAGGTTGCTTTTCATGGGGACGAGGCTGCCAAGCAATTCTGCAATCTCTGCGAGCTGAACCGTGCGGCGTGTGCGGGACCCTGTAAATTCAAAAGATGTGCTGACGTGCCGTCGCCACGTCGCCACTGGCTGCGGAGCTGCACAGGTTTCCTGAAGATCGGGAGACCCCACGAAGCTCGCAAGGCATGCTCCTGCGTACTCGAGCAGGATCCAGAGAATCAGAAGGCCGGAAGGGCTCTGCAGAAGTCCAGAAAGTGGATGAATTTCGGCTGGGTTTCTGCAGGCACGCTACCGTCGCGCGTGCCTCGCCTCGTCAAGGGTGGACCGGGTGATGAGCTGCTGTGTGTGTGTGTGTGCGCCTGTCTGTTTGCGCGCTGCCGAGCGAAGCATCGCACAGGTCGGCAGAGTTTCAGCTCTCGAATTATCCCGCAGCCTTGCACGACCTGCACGCATTGCTGAAGCAGCAGCCGGCGAACAGCCGCACGGCAAAGCGACAGTGGTGCTCGAGGGCCTTCCATTCCTGCACATGACCGTAGCCGTGAGGGGACTTCGCAGTGTTCGCATCGAGGCGAAGCGCGGACCCTCGCTGATCAAGTGCGCAAGGTGCAGCGCGCCTACTCACAGGAGGCCGGAAGAAGTAAGCGAAGTCGAGTATCTGTCGAGTGTCCATGGCATCCATGTGCCTCCGCATGCATCCGTGTACGTGGCTTCCCCTGATAAAGGCCAAAGCCGCTGCAGCTCGCATGCTGGGTGAGAGAAGTGATAAGACCGCAACCCAAGAAGGACCTCTCAGTGAACAGTGATTGCATGTGTCCTCGCAGCATCTGAAGCCACACTTCCAAGCTGCAGGAGACAGTGAGGACGGCTCAGAATCGGCCCTTTGGCTGGTCGCGTTAGTCCGTCAGTGGTCTCTCTGTACTCCAAAGCTGCCATCCGGAATCCGAGGCCTGTGTCCGGCTTCGAGCGCTCGCAAGGATTCTGCTGCCGTGCTTGCCGAGCTCGCGCGCGTTGAAAACTTGACTCGAAAAAGGAGAGCCCCAAGCTGTGTTGTGCCGCTGTAATAGCCATGATACACAAGCCATGGTTCGGTGTCTCGCACAGTCTGTGCTGCCAAGGCATCTCCGGTCAGCAGTGCAAGGTGATCTGAGGCGATTTTTCAGCGGCTGCCTGCTTGCAGGGGCTCTCAAGACTTTAAGTCACTTGAGGAAGCTTCACGTTCAAGTCGTTGGTGCTTCAGAAGCGGGCAGTGTTGGCCTTGCATTCGCGTTTCACATTGGGAGCAGGTTGCAGACGAATTTTCCAAGAGGCAGTGAGTCGCTCCAAATTGACTTCCGGAATCTTGGCCCATTGGATTTGATTTGCTGTCGTTTCATCGTGTGTGTTATGTGTTTTTGTTTTAACTGGTCCGGGCCGAATCTCTTGTGCGCCGGCGTGTGCCGTGGTGACTTCCCAGCTCGAAAGAGGCCTCGAGGAGGCTCGAGGGCCCCGATTGCTGAGCAGCACACCCTGCTCTGCAGCGTGTGCCGGGCTTTCAAAGACCACAGAAAGACCCCAAAGATGCGCCCCGTCCGATTAAAAAGGAGGGAAGACCGGAGTGGTGTGCGGAGCTAGACGACGTTGGGCCTCGTTTGAACATGTGGGACCGTTTAGTCCGCGACAACCTC
This sequence comes from Symbiodinium sp. clade A Y106, assembly GCA_003297005.1. Classification (NCBI taxonomy): domain Eukaryota; class Dinophyceae; order Suessiales; family Symbiodiniaceae; genus Symbiodinium; species Symbiodinium sp. clade A. The sequence continues at coordinate 83,762 of BGNK01000969.1, read as the reverse complement.
AACCATTCGGACACAGAATCCCACACTCTGCTTCATTCTCCCATCGAACCTCAACCCGTACCAACCTTAACCAACGCTGGTGCCGAAGCCCCGAGCCGTGATTTCGAGGTGGGAAGTTGTCCTGACTTATTGAAGTTTGGGGCCGTGAGTGTGGGGAGTCGTTTTCTAGCCTGGCCTGGAAGTAGCTCTCACCGCCAGGTCACGGTTCCAACGCTGATCATCCACGGAGATCAGGACGAGGTTAGCATAGCAGAGCAACGCTCGTCATCATGACCTGTGCTCATGCGTCGCCTGTGCCAGATCAGCCCTGTGGAGCAAGCGCGCCCGCCTGGTTTGGGCCTGGACCAGCACCTGCTCCTACGCTTGGGGGTGGTTTACATGGTCGTTGTTGGCAGGCCGTGTGCGCACACAAAGCTTGTAGCTCAGAGCGGAAGCTGGTACGGCCAGAGCCTCGGTGTGCAGCATTCAAGTTGAATGACCTCGGTCTTGGTGATTTCAGAGTTTTGTAGAAGAACAAGTTTTGCAACCGGTGGCTTCTCCAAATAGCAGCGGAAGGTGCTCTCCTCAGTGCACTAAACAGACTCCAGTCTCCAGGTTTGCCCTCATTTTTTTCTGGCTTTCGTCTTTCCAGAGCTTCAGTGCCATGCCGAGGTACCCCAGGGCTGGGCACAACGACCTTCGGCTGCTTTCCAAGCGGGACCAGAGCTGAGCTCTGCGAGCTCCGCTCTCTGCTCTCTGTCAGGGACATGCGCAGAGCCCTGCATCTCTGCTGCTCTGCTGCAGCCCTTGAGAGGAGTACTTCCAGGAGCTGAAGGCGCTTTGCACTCGGGTGGTCACCGGCGACTCCGAGGTCCGCCGCCGGGCCCGGACAAGCCAAAGCCCCCCTCCGCTTTCGATCCGCCGCCAAGGCTTTGGCGGAGCCCTCCGGCCAGACGTGGCTGGGCATGATCAGCGACCTCATCAGCAACGGCTCGGTGCGGCCCTGAAGTGCTGTCGTGCAGCACCTGCAAGAAAATTCGATGACTGCTGAGGCCCTGAAGTGCTTACCCGGAGTACGCCGGTGCTTCGTCACCGATCCCGAGATGACAAACTCGCCTCGCTGAGACCCCGAAGATGGCAACGTTTCTCCAAGCGCTGGAAAAAGCTGCCGGTCACTGGTCACTGCTGTCCCAGCGGCCCTCTCCTGCTCTCTTTGGAGCTCCGCTCGATACCCTGTCCGCGAGTCTCCTGCATTCTGCGCGAGATCCTGGAACTTGAGCGGTTTCTGTTTGCTTAGAAGGCGGGCCTGGATTATGGTTTTGAGTTCAGTGACTGGATCGGGCAAGAGATTGTCTGCTGCACGGTTTAGAGGATGTCGGGCCTAGTAGTTTACGGCTCACGGCCTAGAAGTCTAGGGCCTAAGGGAATCGGGAACAGGAGGAAACTGACAAACGGCGTCACGCACATGTCACCTTGACGGGCACCTGATAGCCGAGAGAGAGGACGCCGAAGCAGGGACCTGTCGCCCTTTGGTTTCTGTGCTGTGCGATGCCCTTTGAACGTGGCTCAGCAAATGGCTTCGAAACACAATGCTTCCAGTCCTTGAGCTCTCTCAAAACAAAGCCTGGTGTGGGTGTGGTGGGATTCTAGTTAGTCCAAGAGCACATTTCTCCACTAAACACAAATGAAGCCGAGAACGCCCATGTACTGGACTAGCGGATCAGGAGGGGCATGGCAGGAGATGAAACAAAAACGAAGCATCTGGTCCGTGGATCTTTGATTCTCGGCGTCTTAGCCTTGCGCAATGGTGGGAGCCAAGCCCACAGCTCCAGGTGCAAAGGTGGTCATGCCAATGCCACGCCTCATTGCCCCGTGCCTGCCGTCAAAAGAGCCAAAGGTGTTCCGGGAAGCTACGAAGAACCTGGGTCGAGCAGGGGTCTCGGAGTCTCGGCCTCGAGGACCCCTGAGAGATGAATCTGCGGAGCCAGGTCGCTTCGCCGCGGCGCAATTAAATTTCGTGGATGTCATGCAGTCGAAGAAGCTTTACCTTGTGCTTTTCGAGGCTGCCCCGTGGTGCGTCCCGGCGCCTGCAAGCTTGCAGGCTGACTTCCATTTTTTGGGCACCTCAGCATTTGTTCCGCCTTTCGGGAAGCTTTGCGAGGGCCTGGCCCGAGCTGTGCGCCGGGCGCCCTGAGCCCTGAGCATCATGAGACGGCGTCTTTGAATTGAAGCTTTCTGGGGAGCGGAGTCCTTTCTGCTCTTTTGCAGTTTCCCTCGCATCCTTGGCCACAGCCGTGACCCTTTATGCCTGACGAGCCTGAAACCATCCGAACGCGCCATCTTCGACCAGGGTCCCACAAAGAGCTTACGGTTCCTGAATAGGAGCAAGCGTGGGCTCCCCGGAAGAGAGCACCCGAAACATGAGATGCAGTCAACTTCAGTTTGCTTCTTGTGTAGTGTAGTGACGATTGAAGGATATGATAATGAAAGGTTACTGAAGGATCTAGAAAAGCGACGTGGTGCCGTGACAGAAGTGATGTGTGACGGTGCCTCACAAGCCCCCGGAGTTGCACTGACGAGCACTGCAGGGCCGTCACCCGATCACATCATATGCGACTTGACACCCTGGCATTTCCCAGGAGCACCGGCTCCAAGGATGCTCCACAGGCCGGACTCGCCGTGAGAATGAAAAGAGCCCTGTGGTTTGTCAGATTGCCAGGGGTTCTTAAGTTCTTAACCTTGTGTTGGGTCTTCCTGTCAAAAAGAGATTTGTACAGTATTTGCTGTGGGTTTTGGGGTCTGGCATTAGGGTCCCGACTTTCCGAAATGCCCATTTGCGATACTGCCAGCGGAAATGGCTCACCCGGCAAAGTGCACAAGAGAAGAGCATGAAATACCCTTGGTTTACATGATACTTACATGAAAAAATGCAACAAGAATGTTGTGTACATGAAGCCCGACCCCGGCAGATGCCGAAACCCTTCCGCAGGCAAGTCGAAGGCCTCAGCCGCGGAGTCGAAGCAGAGGTGGAAGCCGGCAGTAGCCTTATTGGGTTGAGTGTTGATCATGTTAGTGATGACAATAATACTAATTAGTAGTAATAAGAATGAGGACTTTGAGTGTTTATTCAGTGACTATTATTGCTTATTAGTTAATTGATGCTTACTGGTTACGTATCCATTTGGATCATGTTTAGTCAGTCTTTATAGTCCATCATAGTTTAGTGTTACTGGCCATTATTGATTTGTTTCTTCCTCCATTGCTAATTTCGTTATCCGGGTGTATGTGTTTTTCAGATTGCTATCATCACTTAACATTATCATCATCGTTCTCGTTAGTCTTACCACTAGTATTATCAGCATTACCTCAGTCGAATCATTCCGATATATTCTCCGCTAGAAACATTGTAGCATTATGATTCTCCATGGTCGTCTCAAACAGGGTTAAGGCCTGGGACACACAGCCGGTTCAGCTGAGGTTTCGAAGAGCTCGCAATGAGCTCGCATTGTGATTAAGTTTCGCCGAACCCGTTGAATCTGATGCCGGCAGGTTTGAACTGAGCAATCGAGCTTGTGTTAGTACGGCGAACTTCGATTTCCGGCATCAGTGCAGTGCTTGGGCAACAGATCCACATCTCAGCTCATGTGCAGATGGCCCAACCGCAGATTGCCGTGTTGGTTTGGGCTCCCTGCGCAAGGGAAGGCAGTCCCTTCGACACTGGCAATTGACTGCCATCTGCCATCGTGATGAGTTCAGCGGCCAGACATGTGAGGTTGCATGCTGCATAGAACTGACGTGGACTGTGGCTATCCCAATGTGGAGGCGAGATTTTCCATGTGTCAGCAGATGCGCGCAACCATAGTTTGAAATGGAAAAGGAGTCTGGTGAGGCAGTGAAGTGGCTACTCGCACCGAAGCTACAGTGGTGATTAATTGTGGAAAGCCGTTATTGGAGAGGAGCAGGCAACGCACACGCATCGCCGATCAAAAACTTCCTGCACCGCTGGCCATGTTGTCTGGTTCTGAAGCTTCGTATGCTTGGGCCGCAACCTGGGCGAGCGGGCAGGCAGACAGCATTGCAGAGTGGCAAGAAACGGACTCGGGAGCCAGTACCTGGAAAACTGAAGGTCATGCGACCTCTGCAGGGTGCACAGCGGCTGACGCGAAGTGCAGGCAGGGGCACCTGTCCCTCGCGCGGCTTTCAAATGACATCCAGACCCGCCCTCAGCCCTCTCTCAGGCCTCGCCAGGGATCTGCGGCATCTCGCAAGGTGCCACTTTGCTGCCTCACCAAGTCGCCCCTTGTGTTGGGCCATCTGCGGAGGTCCCATCATCGCGGAGTCCTGGCACGAGGGTCCGTCTCGCTCGCGAGAATGCTGCGGATGTTTCAAGCAAGCTCTGCAAGGCCGTGGGCCGTGACACACCGCGTCGCAACCAGCTGCAATGTTGGACGCACCGTTCAGGCCTTAAGAAGATCCTCCATACGGAGCTTGTTCAAAGCTCTTCAAACTTGAAGTTTGCCTCCTGCGCATATATAGCATGTGTGTGTTTTCGAGGCCTCGGTTGCCTCTGCGGCGACGCCAAACCCAGTGCCCCTGCTTGAGAGCATCATCAGCTCTTGGTGGAGTTCGAACACGGGCCGGCGAAGCGCTCACAAAGGCCCGATGTCCCAGAATCAGAATGCCTCGACGAGAAGGCCCACAAGACTGAGATCAAGTCATGTTAAGTCGCTCGTAGCGTGGTTTCTCGTTTCTGATAGGAGAAACACGGGCCTCCGACCCAGCTTTTGCTTTGCCGCGTTTCTCCGCGTTCTGCCTTGGAAGCATCAGCCAAGGTCAGTGCCACCTACTCGGGAGCAGCTGCACAGGCAGAGTCTTTTAAGAGAGTCTAGATTCTACGTAGTAGATTTCGAGAGTTTCCCAAGCGAAGCGCAAGAGAAGACGGAATCACAAGAGGTGCCTGCAGGCCGCTGCAATTCCTTACATCGGGTCCCGCCTTCGGCCTTCTGCTGCGTCTGCAGCTGGCACGTCTGCGCATGGGTGCCCAGGTTCGGATTCCTGGATAACTTCTTGATGATCGTCTTCGGCGACTTCATCGACAGCACGCTCTGCGCACCTAAGCTAGAGAAGCACGTGTGGGTTTCGACTGCTCAGAGACGGCAGACGAGCGCCAGACTTTCAGGTGGCTTTGAACTTCAGCACCATGGCTGCGCTGGGGGCTTACACAGACAGAGCCCAGCGGAGAGCTTTAAACCAGCAGAGTTAGACGGAGCCTCTTCCTCGTCGGACTCGGAGGGCCGCCATCGGGAACACTTTGAGCGACGGTGCCGGCATCTGGTCGGGCCAGTGGCTCGAGGCCAGAGCCAAGTCCCTGGGATTCGAGGCCAGGGCCAGGGCTGCCAGGGTCAACTGGAATCTGAAATCTCTTTTTCGCCGAAACAGTGGCGTAACACCCCTTTTTTGAACAGCAGATGATCCTGTAGGCTTCTGCGCTGATTGCAATAGCTTTCACGGAACATACAGCCCTGGGCTGAAACTGGACAAGAAGCCAAGTTTCTTGTTCTAGTCACAATGCTTCCAGGGGGAGGGACGCTAAGGATGCAGCAAAGCCTCCGAACAAGGTGAAAGAACCTTAACAGCGAGTGGACAGGACATGACAGGACTTGCCTGTCATTGCAAACCAAAAAGGACAGGAAGAAGAGTGAATCGGGGTAATGGCAGGAAGCTCGCCAGCCACCGTTCTTAGCCGTGATTCTCAGCGATTGGGTATCGAGGAGCCCAAGCTCAGCGAAGAGCAGGAGGAGATGGGCGTCACGGTGCGCTGGCGGAACGTAGGCCACCGTAGCCGCATCCTCTGAGGGCACTTCTCTGTGTCTGGCCAAAGACAGGCCAGTTCGTGGGCATCACAGTTGGCTGTATCCTCGGCTGCTGCCCTCTGCTCTGGCCTCCTGACAGCAGACGGCCCTCTTCCTTCTTTCTTTCGCCGTGCCTGCGCAACTCTCTCTTTCAAGGATGGATCCCGAGGCAGCCATCAAGCAGCGACGGGAGAAGGCGCCGAGGGAGCTGAGGTTTTAAAAGTTGTCCGACTTGCCAAAGATAGTGATAGCAACAGCGGTCCTGGAGGCTTACAACAAGAGGCAACTGGTCATTTGTGTGCTACTTGTACCAAGCCAAACGGATCGTTGACGTCGTGCTTCAAGGGAAGACCGAAGAATCTAACATGGATCGGGCAATGTCGAAGTCGACGGTGCCTTGCTGGTATTGCACTGGCCTATGTTACATGGTCGTCTTAGCTCGCCGTGTTTCTCAGCCTTCACAGCGGCACTGTTCCATTTGCTTCCATGGCTGCGCGGAGAAGCCCGCCGACAGCCATGGCCATGACGGCGCGGAATTCGCGTATGTGCAACAACGCTTAACTTATCGCTGTACGGCCCACGCAAAGCAACCTCGCGCGCATGCAATGATGCTGTTCCATGCAGCATGATGTGAGCAAAAACAGACCAGCTAGCTATACGGAAGAATGCGCAGAGCCGAATTTCAACTGGCTTCGCAGCATCGATAGGAGCGGGAGGAAGCCTTCGAAATCGTTGTCAGCAAGGCCCAAGGGATGCTTGTCAGGACTCGCTGTTCGGGATTGGTCGGTGCAGGTGCAGGAGCTTCTCCAGGCCGAAGCAGTGTCTCTGCTCCTCCTGAACAAAGCGCCGACCTCAAAGTGTGTCCGTGCCGTGTCACTTGTAGAGATTTCGACTGTGGGCTGTGCGTGCGGAGCAAAGCTCTTAAGCTGTCTGCGCGAAGTTGTGCTTCGAGTCTCGAGCACAGTCAGAGTCAGCGTGTCAGCATGATGTCTCGAACTGCAGCACATCATCTCAGGAGCGGGATGAGCTCATTGCATCACACCAGACAAAGAATCTCCCCGAGCACTTTCACTGGAAGCTGGATGAAGGATTTATAGGCGTCTGCCACAGAAAACAGGAGTACAACTACGTAAAGCGTGTCAACTGTTGCGACAGGGCACGTGGTCAGCACGGGCCACTTCATCAACGTGGCAGACATCAAGGCCAGACAGGGGAAAAGAGACAGAACTTTGAGCTGTGTGCTATGAGATCCAGGATGAAGCACAGTACAACCCCGAGATTCACGACAACTTCTTGAAGACCGGCATCACAGTGCAAAGCATTCTGTGTAGGGATCTCACTGTCTCCGGGTTTCCCGCTCGTCCCTTGTCCCGGAGTGCTTTGAGGTATGCCTATCTTCAGAGGCGGCGAAGTCCACGGCGTCGTCTCGGTCGTCAACAAGAGCGGCACCCAGAAGCCGAGCACGTTTGTGTTTCGGAGACCCGTGGAGCCGGACAGAGGAAAAAGAACCACGGGGCCTTCACCCAGAAGGACGAGGACCTCCTCTCGGCAATCTGCCAAGCCTTAAGCTTGCCTGTGCTTTCGTGGATAAGGGGGGACATGTTTGAAAGCACGGTGTGAACTAGGTTCTCATGTTTCTGTCGCTCTCATCGACGACAAGCAGACCTTCAAGGAGGCAGCCCGTAGGAAGTTTCCTCGAAACCAACTTGAGGTTACTTTCTTGCACATTAGAACAAAAACACTTCCTTCACGCAGAGCCGTCTCGCAACTTACTTGTCTGTTATGCAGCGTGCTGATGCTCGTCCCTGTCTAGCACATGCCCGCGTAGAGTTGTACCCGTGAAAGCTTTGGAGCAGCGCGTTCTGAGCTTGGTTCACGTATGCTTACGTGGCAAGGTTTGCCGCAACGTGGGAGTTTAAAGAACTCGGCTGGCTGGACTGCATGTTGTAGACGGTCGACTTGGGTGTCTGTCTTTAGCGTGGATGCCGACCTGCATGCGCTGCAAGCGTCATCGCTGAAGGCTTCAGGTCTCTGCGGGTCCATGCTGTTGCGTCTGTCGCGGCAGGTCATTGAGCAGTGCGAGAAGTCCATGCAGGCAACAGGCGCACGAACTTAGTGCAAAGAGGCAACATAGGTGTTCTTCAACAACCCTTCCTTCTTCAAAGCACAGCGCAGACATGCGAAAATGAGCACATTCATCAGCAGCTGACTGGAATAATTCGAAACAAGCACTTGGAGAATTTTATCTCGACCAGAGTTTGCTTTGTTCCAGTTAAACATGCTTCCCTTGATCAGCAGCTAGTCACGTACGGCAAGACGCCCACACTGCTGCCGTCCAGGTTCGCCTGAATTCACTTCCGCCGCCTCTCAGCGCATGGCGCGCCAGAGTTTGCGACCGGCGACCGGTCTGTGCTGTGTCGATTTCCCTGTCGGCGGAGGCGACGCTCTTCGTTCCAGCCTTGGAGGGCATCCGCACCGTCCTCGGGGCCGAGGCGCGCGGCGCGTGCAGGCACTCCCAGCTTGCGTGTAAAGCACGGCATGGCACGAAGGCCACGGTGCTGATGCTGCTGGACAGACAGTGAAGATCCCGGCTGTGGAATCCTGGAATCTCAACCCAGCTGAATGACTTCGCCTTAGGTCGCAGGAGCTCTTCTCGGAGGTTTGCCTGCGGGTGGGGGGAGGAGAGGGAATAGGGAGGCCATTCTTGGCTCGGAGTTGTTGAGGGCCGAAACGTTCAAGTGAGAGACAGCTGGGAGCAGTGCTGGCTGGCAGAGCAGCAGCAAGCCGCAATGAACGCTTTCCAGCTGCAAAAGCGGTTTTTCGTTTTGCGCAAGATGACTCCTGCTACAGACTGTCTTGTGCAAGCTTTGAGCTTAAAGCACGAAGGCCGCTTCTTTTTTGTCAGGGAGTCCTTTTGACACGATGTTCTAACTTGGAGTCGTAAGTTCGAGCAGCTTTGTTAGGACTGCTGACATGCATGCCTGTGTCCTAAGCAACCCGAGACACTGCCTCTGCATTCGTGGCAGTCGTGAACCTTGTGCAGAGTTGATATCTCCCAGGTGCCTGCAGAAACTGTTCAATCCAAGGCAGCCTGTGATGTCTCGAGGTCATTGACGGGCCTCTGCCGTACCACACGGCACCAGTGGGCCGGCGACTTAAAGCCGGCCTTTCCACTGGTGGTGACTGGTTCGGGTGCGATCGGGTGAGGCTTTGGTGCAGCTGGCGAGGTCCCGGACAAGCTGCTGCGAATGAGGTTTGAAGGAGAGTTTTGTCTGCAGAGGCTGTGCAAGTGGGCCACTACATGAACGTGCCTGCAACCGAAGCAACAGGCCTGGACTCCTGGCTGCTTCGAAGGCTTGGACCTTGGAAAGTTTTTAGCTGCTCTTTGTGCAGGATCGGAGCTTGCCGTGCCGCTCTTCGATACGTCGCGAAAATGCCTAGGCACGCCTTGCAATGTGTGAGAGCAGTGACGAGAGAGTTCCTGCGAAGAAAGGTGCCATCAAATGTGTCAACAAGCAAGGAAGCGCTGCCCTGAGACGTCCGTTGGCTGTTTTTTTGTGCTCCCCTTGACACGGCTTAGGTCCGGCCTTCAACACGGAGGACGTGGAATTCGTGACACAGGCCGGCAGCGCGCCTTCGCCGAAGCTCGTGGCACTTGCAAGACAGAGTGGGGTTTTGAGCGCACAGGTCGCGCACTACATAGGCATGTTGCTGGAGGGCCCAGATGCGGGGCTCAGGAGGGCCAGAGCCTGAGACGTCGTGGACGCAGAAGTGAAGGTTTTTTTGGCGACACTTTGCAGGTACTGGCCTCCACCAGGCAGAAGATGCAGACCAAAGCCGCGATGCAGGCCCTCCCTCGATGGCAGCTGTTCCGAAGCATAGTCACATGAGTCACATGTCTGTGTGGAAAAGGCTGCGGACGCCAAGGGCACCATCGTGTGTAACTTGGTCAAGGCACACCGTGATGGCCTGCGATGGCCTGAAATACGGGCAGCACGACAACGCCCTGAGATCCGAAAGGCCAGAAGCTTGCCTAGTGCTTCGGCCGCAGCCTCGGCAGCCTCGACCCTTGACACGTTGTGCTGGCAAAGTCTCGCTGCTTCCCGCCCATTTTCGTGGCCAGAAACGAAAAGTCATCGACCCCTACGTGACCTTCAGCATCGCGCGCCGAGACCCTGGGACCCTGGGAGCTGAGAGCGGCAGGCAGGTCACAGACCGCTGGAGCTTGGGGGAGTTTCTGCCCAGGAGGCAATCCGTTGCAGCAAGAGCCCGGGGCAAGCCACTGAGAGGAAGGGTGAGTGGTTTAGTTGCTTCAGCTTGCAGCTTGCGTTGCCCCCGGCTTTCCACTGTCCACTCTCTCCCTCTCTCCCTTTGTTAAATGACACGAGCCCAATGACCCCCTAATGTTCACGATGCATTTGTGAATGCAACAATGCCGAATGGCATTGGCTCAAGACCGGACGACTGCTTGATGCACAAGACTGTTGTGTGTGATTGGGAAAGTGATTGATCTCTAGGTTGCTCGTAACTGTCTAGATTGTATAGTGGAATTTTGCATGGTAGCGGAGCTTCGGCTCTGGAACCAGGGAAGAAGTGAGAAAGAATGGATTTCGGAGTGAGAGGAATTGGCGGAGAGATCAAACTGTTTCCGCACCACGGTGAGCTGGATATTTAATAAATGGGATGACTGGTCATGGCAGCTGAAGCGATATGTAGGACTGTACAAGCCATTTTCCAAGACGCTGATGGATGAGATTGAGTTGAATGCACAAAAGGTTGTCACTGACGGATAGTGTCAAGCATATGACGTTCAGCAGACGACTGCTCAGAACAATCAACTGTCAATGTTTGCTAAACAACTGGCATACATGTTGGCACAGATCACTGATGGAGCTGCGAGAGCAATTGTTAGGAATGCAGACACAGAGAATGGCTTTGCGATTTGGCGTCGACTGTTCAATCAGTTCTCACTGCCTAGTCGAGCTCGTGCGACGAATCTCTTGAATGAGATCATTGCCTTTCGATTGCGACAAGACCACTTGGAGAGTGATCTGAGTGNAATAGGCATGAGAAGACGACTGGAGTGCCTCTGGACAATGATTTGCTGATCACCTTGATAATGCAGAAGACTACTGGTCCATTGCAGCAGCACCTGAGGTTGAATGTCAGGAACATCAATACATTTACTGAAGCACTGGAGATTGTTTATAGTTACATCAAGAGCAGACATTTGGTAGTGCCAAGCAGGAATGATGGTCCGGTCGATATGGATATTGGAGCACTGGAAGGAAAGGATACAAAGGAAAGGAAAAGGAGAGGATTGTACAAAGGTAAAGGAAAAGGATTCAAGGGCAAAGGAATGTTCAAAGGAAAAGGAAAAGGAAAGAGCAAAGGTTTCAAAGGAAAGAAAGGAAAAGGAGTGAAAGGACAAGGAAAAGGACGTTCTCCTATTGTCGGTGAGGTAGGTCTGGAATAGGAGCTCCACATTCCGGCATGAGATCTGCATGCATTATTCGTTGATCTTTCGAAGGTGATCGCCGTCGCCATTTTGGGTCGAGGCGATCGCTTCGATCCGTGAAGGATCTTTTTGTGGCGACAGGTGAAGTTCTAGGCCTGGGACAAGTTCGAGCAATGGCCTCCTGGGGTCAACAGGACTGGAACACGCCTGCTCAGGCCGACCAAGGTGGTGATGGCGGTCGCCGCCGTGATCGTGGCCAAGGCGGTGGCTATGGTGGCGGCTATGGTAGCAATCGCCATCGCGATGACGCGCGTCGCCGCGGGGGTGGAGGGCAGTTCCCTCAGGCCGCCCACAACCCGTACGACGTTCGTCTCCCTCACTTCTTGGAGTCGATCGCCGANCGTCGCCGCGGGGGTGGAGGGCAGTTCCCTCAGGCCGCCCACAACCCGTACGACGTTCGTCTCCCTCACTTCTTGGAGTCGATCGCCGAGTGTGAAGATGATGAAAGGAAGACGTCCATTATCATGGTGGACACTCGAGATGAGAGGATCGTCTCGCCTTTTCAGGCGTGGTTGGTCAGAGAGATCATGACCAACAGCTCGAGCTCCGTCAACGTTCTGACGNATGGTGGACACTCGAGATGAGAGGATCGTCTCGCCTTTTCAGGCGTGGTTGGTCAGAGAGATCATGACCAACAGCTCGAGCTCCGTCAACGTTCTGACGGAACGCGATCAGGTGATGCCCCCCAACTCGGGGTACCACTTGTCGCTTTTCGCGAACTACACGCTGGACGGGGTGACTCTCAGACTGGTTCTCCTTGTGGCGGCTGGGACGACAAGACCGCTCGTGCCTTGAGTCACGTGGCTTTTCAGCCCTTCACTTGGCCCGTGCTAAGGTCTACAACGGCAACGAGATCCTCTTTCACTGGATCTTCCGAGGCTATCGTGCCGACACTGACCTCTCGGTCCAGCAGCAGTTCGCGGATGAGTTCTTCATCCGGGGCGTTCGCTAAGGCAGGGCTCGGCTCTTCGCGGTGGTGGCTGCTTTTTCAGGCTGGAGGGTCTCGGTGTTCTCGTTCGAGTGCGGGGGCCGTACCTATGCGATCGGGCCCAACGGGACGGTGATCGCAGGCGACAGCGCTCGCTCTCGCTNTCTGACGACGCGGTGGGGAATGATGCCGACAGGGTGGAGTTCCGCTATCGCGATGCCAACAACCGCATCGATCTGAAGTGCGCTCGCACGTCTGTGCCGGCCACCTGGCTGACGGTCTCACACATCAGTGGGCCGACCTTGATCAAGGTGCCGCGATCAACGTGCTCGGGTCGAGGGGCCGGAGCAGACCGAGCAGTTCGCTCAGCTGGCCGCAGCTCACAAAGGCTGGTGGCATGACGCAGCGACGCTCGACCCTGCGAAAGTCNCCGGAGCAGACCGAGCAGTTCGCTCAGCTGGCCGCAGCTCACAAAGGCTGGTGGCATGACGCAGCGACGCTCGACCCTGCGAAAGTCGGAGTCCTGGTCACGTTCGTGGCCGGTCTTGATGCGGGCAACTTTCACGTCCAGGCCGAGGGCAAGCTCTTTATCAGGGAGCCCGAGATCGTGGCAACACGGGCGCTCGCCGAGATGTCGCACCGTGGCTGCAGTTCCTCGTGGACCGCCGGCGCTCGCCCAAAGTGCATGGTCGGCAGCGGCCGACTCGGCAAATGCTCTGGCCGATGTTCCGGCAAGCTCTGGAGAGGTGGCAGTTCGCCGCCGGGCGCAAGATGAGCTCCAGACCCGCGCGTTCGCCTCGGCGGTCGACCCGATCAACTACGACTAACTACGATCAGAGCAACGAGGAGGACACCCGGGGCCACATCTCGGACCCAGTTCGGGACCAGGCAAGGGATGACCGCTCGTTCTCCCGGTCCACAGCCAAGCTCACGCCGCAGCTCTTGGCGGAGCTGACAGGGCCAGGATCTTTAATTGAAGGATCCCGCCTTTTGGCCGCCGGCTCTTGCAAGGCAGCCCGCTCGGGCGGGAACCCGGGGAGCGATCGTGTTCGGCTGGTCGCTCGCGCTTTTCGTCGTAGCTACCTTGTATGCATCTAGTTCCGGCAGCCGGGCTCGGCAGGATGCTGCAGGACGCGGCGCCCGCCGATCGGTGGACAGCAAAACTTCTTGCATACCCCTGTTTCGATGATGGTTTTCGCCAGGCGGTTCTCTCGACGAGGCTAGCCAATCTCCAGTTCGTCTTGTCGGTCGAGGCAGACACACCAGGTCGGTTCGCTGACCAANCCAGGCGGTTCTCTCGACGAGGCTAGCCAATCTCCAGTTCGTCTTGTCGGTCGAGGCAGACACACCAGGTCAGTTCGCTGACCAAGTGTTCCAGTGGACAGCCAGTTCGGCAAAAGATGCTCATGAGCTTCTTTCGTCTCGGGCACCTATGCTGGAGCAGTTCTGGCTTTTGGCTCGGGCTGCCGAAGCGGTGTTCACCGACTCCTTGGGGTACCAGATGGGATTCGCTCGCTGCTTGAAGATCCCTCGGGAAAGATCGGCGAGCTCGATCGCTCAGTTCCAACGGGATTTGGCGATCCGGGCTCTTGCTGCACCAGTTCTGGCACCTAAATCTCTCAAGAGGGTGCAGCCTTCCGCAGAGAGTTCTTCAACCACTCCACTGCTCGACATGGAGAACGCTGAGAAACAGCGATGGGCGAAGCGGCTCAGTTCGCTCGCTGAGCGCGCGGGAGTTCATGGTGATCCGGATCGAAGTGCCAGCTCGGACGGGATCCTCTCGGCGGAATACAATGGCAAATCACATTCGGAGGTTCGAGAAGTTCGGACGTTGGGCGCATAGGTCAGGCATCGACTTCTACCCGATCACCGACGACAAGGTCCTTAAGTATGCAATGGACCTCGACGCTCGCGACTGCGGTCCTACTGTGCTCCCTTCACTACGAACAGCAATTCGCTGGGTAGCCTTTCGTGTCAACTTCAAGATCCCCTCGATCGACACGGCGGCCATGAAAGCGCTGGAGAAAGACGTTTTCACGAAAAGAGGCAAACCTCTCAAGGAGGCGATCCCGTTCGATATCGAGCTGGTTGGAGCCATGGAGGGGTTTGTGGTCCAAGCGACTTACCCTACCCCGGCTCGCATTTTCATGTGGTGGGTTCTCTGCATGATCTTCGCTTCCCTCCGGTTCGACGACGCGATCCACGTGACCCCACGAGCTCGAGGTGAGGCCGGAGGGTTTGTTCGGTGTCTCTTGGCAGACAAAGACGGAGAGGAAGCGTCGGGGAACTAAGTTCGTAGTGCCCGATGTTTCTTTCTCTAAGTGTGTTTGGTTCAAAGTGGGTCTTGATCTGTTCAACTCGGAGTTCCCTCTGGTCGAGAGAGACTTCTGGATCCCAGAGATGGAGAACAAAACCTCCTGGCGGAGTTCTTCCCCCGAGTATGCTCGATCGCTTCAGTGGCTCCACCACCTGGTGTGCACCATGCATGGCTCGCGGGCAAGGATGCCGGAGTCTCGCAGGCGGCCCTGGACCAGGTCACTCACTTGACGTGGCACTCGGCCCGCGTCACAATGCTTGATCAGGCGGTTCACTTTGATAGGAGTGCTCAGGAGATCGGCGTGCAAGCCAATTGGAAGAACCCGGGACCGCTCGTGTTGAAGTACACCCGCTCCCCGCCAAAATGATCAAGGAGCTGGTTCACGAGATCTCGCGCGATTTCCACCCCGATTGCGCCAAGGAAGATGACGAGATCGACGACCAAGAGGATCGCGACGTGATGCTTACCGAGTTCTTCGTGAAGGCTTATAGGATCTGTACTGCCAGATCCTAAACTTTTGTGCAAGCTCTGCGCCAGAGCTCGCCCGGACGTGGCGATGGCGCACCAGATCTAAATGTGCCCTTTCGCTCTGCTGCTTGGTGCTCGGTTGATTGTTGTTATGTCCGCCAGCTGTTCAAGCGTCCAGTGCTAGGATCTTTTCCTTCAAGATGGTCGATCGCACGGTCTACCCTGACAAGGACAAGGTCCCGGAGCTTCGGCAGAAGCTCCCGGAATCGCTCTGCCTGCTTATGGCGGACAAAGGCATGCTCTTGGTGGAGCGGATGGCTATGCTCGGTGCCAGCATCGCCTCGGTCAAGGCGACTCTCAAGGCCATCGTGGGCGATGACACCAAGTTCGGTGCTGATGCTCCCGCGCAGGAGCTCTCACTGATCTTGCTCACGGCCGTTTGGAAGTCTGCCTCTGTTCTCCAGGAGCATATTGGCAGCTCTTGCTGGCGAACGAGCTGCTGTTCCGCTCTCTCGAGCTCTTCGAGGCCGTGGTTCAGTCAGGTGGAGACGCCTCTCTCGAGAATCCGCTGAGAAGTCTTATGTGGCAAGTTCCCCAAGTGCAACAGCTCAAAGTTCGTCTTCACCTTTATAATGTGGATCTTGATCAGTGCCAGTTCGGATCTGCGTTTCGCAAGCCCACCCGGATCTTGGTCAGCAACGCTCAGTTCCTCGCGCTGGCTCTGAAGTGCCGTGGTGATCATCCTCACACCGTTCTTAAAGGCCGCCTACGCTTGCGATCGGGGGAGGTCGTGTTCATGACCAAGCTCGCTCAGGAGTACCCTTCGGAGTTCTGCAAGGCCTTTGCTCAGGTCACAAAATCCGTGGTGGATCACACACTGCCTCAGTTTCGGCTCTCGTTCCAACTACTTGCTCCTAGAGTTGATCGTAAGCGCCGGATCGACGACCCGGTGACATGGAAAGGTCAGCGGGTATCAGCTGAAACGTGGGGCAGCAAAACCCCTGCTCGATGTCGAATGCGAGCCGGGGGTGGCAGTTCAGTGGTCTCTGGGCATACCCCACCCCTTCACTGTTCAGCCCTCCATTTCGGAGGAGATCTTGCAGAACATCAAGACGATCGTCACGGCGCCGACTCCTCTTCTACAGCGTCGGTGCGATCGTCTTCAATTTTGGCAACAGCGTGCGAAGGATCTTCTCCCTGCCAGGGATCAGGAGCTGCGGAGCATTGCGGATCCGTGCTTGCGCCGACTTCTCCGTGGAGTTCCTGACTATGTTGATCTTCAATTGGGCTCGTGTACGCTCTACGACGAGCTCTTTGCGGCAGCAAAGTGTCCGGATCCTCTCTTGTTGCAAGGGATCNCTGACTATGTTGATCTTCAATTGGGCTCGTGTACGCTCTACGACGAGCTCTTTGCGGCAGCAAAGTGTCCGGATCCTCTCTTGTTGCAAGGGATCCGCAACGGCTTCCCGATCGTGGGAAAGATTCAGCGCTCAGGTCGATGGCCGCCGTTCACCAAGAATCAAGATCCGGTCTCTGTTCAGGATGCCTTAGATCGGGCCTGGGAATTTCGTTCCAAGATTTTTCGTCGATGTAACTCTNCGATGGCCGCCGTTCACCAAGAATCAAGATCCGGTCTCTGTTCAGGATGCCTTAGATCGGGCCTGGGAATTTCGTTCCAAGATTTTTCGTCGATGTAACTCTGTTCCCGTCTCTGAGAACCTTAGGTCTCTCTGGAAGGCGACGATGGAAGATGTCAAAGGCTCTACTGTCGGTCCGTTCGGGTCGGAGGACGAGGTCTCAGAGTTCCTGGGCTGCTCTGATTGGATCCCAACACAGCGCTTCGATCGTGCAGAAGAACAAAGTTCGTGGCAGAGACAGTGCGACGTCGAACCTGATCAATAAGACGGCCGTGATCAGCGAGAAGTTGCAGCTCACGTCTACTGATCTGAACGTCGCAGTTCTGCGCGAGCTCCGCACTCGAGGAGGCGATCGTTCTCTAGCTGGCTGGGGTCTTAGACGAAAGAAAAGCTTACCGCCAGCTCCTTATCCTGCCTGATCACCGGAAATTCAGTGTCATATGTCTGAAGGATCCTGAAGACGGAGTTCCTAAGTACTTTGTCATGATTGGTCATTCCTTTGGTCTGGTCGCTGCGGTCTACAACTACAATCGCCGCTCGGCCTTCGTGAATGACATCTTGGTCAAGATCTTCGAGATGGTCGCGTNTAAGTACTTTGTCATGATTGGTCATTCCTTTGGTCTGGTCGCTGCGGTCTACAACTACAATCGCCGCTCGGCCTTCGTGAATGACATCTTGGTCAAGATCTTCGAGATGGTCGCGTTCAGCTTCTACGATGACAAGTACGGCTTCGAGACGGAGGTCACGGCTACCTCGGCTATGCTCGCCGCGGAAATGATCCATTTCTTGTTAGGAGCTCTGTTCGACGAGAAGTAGCTACAGCTCTCTTTGTCACCTGTGATCCTGGTGAGCAGCTCGTCCTAGAGATCAAAGAACAGAGAAAGTCCTGGAGACGATCGATTCCGTGCTCGAGTCTGGTGTCCTGGATCCAGGATTAGCCGGGAAGCTCAAAGGAAAGCTGATGTTCGGTGCCAGCCAGCTCTGGGGGAAAGTCGGCAGGGCGTTNCGACCGCTCTCGGAGCGCCAGTACATGAAGGATCTTCACGGCGATCGCATGGAAATCAACCCGGCGATCGTGCGGTCCCTCATCTACTGGAAGAAGCTGATCCAGTTCGGACCGCCTCGAGAGATCTCGTTGAGGGCGGAGAAAGCGTCAGATGTTGTGATCTTCACTGACGGATTCACCCCTGATCAGCGCAAGGACGAGGCGGGCCCCGATCGCATTGGTGCAGTGATGTTCGATCGTAGAGCTGTCGCACCGAAGCAGATCTCGGAGGTGATCCCCGCGGTGGTCTCGGACAAGTGGCTCCGCAGGAAGACGCAGATTGTTCCGATCGAGATGATCACTCCGATTCTCGCGATCGAGACTTTCCGTGATCACACTCGCAAAAAAGACGTTCTTCGTTTGATCGACTCGGAAGCAGTCGAAGCCGCGCTCGTGAAAGGATACTCCTCAAAGGAGGATCTGTGTGAGCTCGTTGAGATCTTTTGGGAGCTCGCCCTTGAGTATCGGATCAATTTCTNTTGATCGACTCGGAAGCAGTCGAAGCCGCGCTCGTGAAAGGATACTCCTCAAAGGAGGATCTGTGTGAGCTCGTTGAGATCTTTTGGGAGCTCGCCCTTGAGTATCGGATCAATTTCTTCATCGATCGAGTTTCTACAGATGCCAACCCTGCGGACTGGCCGTCGAGAGATCTTCTCGAAATTGGCGAGTCAGCCGGATGGGAGACAGTTGTGAGCTCTTGGCCTGCGTCGCTCGCATGTTAAAGACTTCGGGCCTGGGAGCTGTGCGACTTTGATCGGTCGGGAAGACTCGGTCGAGTCGTGAATTTGTGATCGATTCCTGGGAAAGGTTGTTGATCGCAGATTCGCTCGCTCTCGCGATCGGACGATGACGTGNGGACGATGACGTGCGCGAAGTGGGTCTCGTTCGTTCGGTCTGGGTCGGGTCGGTCGACTCGCTTTGTTCTGTCTGTGTGAGTTGTCGCTCGACCCCATGCCAGAGCGCAAAACATGTCTTGTTTGCGCGTTCGCATGCTGCAGATCAGTGAGCTTTGCGAGCGGTCATGTTAGGAGTGTGGTTCTCCTATTATCGGTGAGGTAGGTCTGGAATAGGAGCTCCGCATTCCGGCATGAGATCTGCATGCATTGTTCGTTGATCTTTCGAAGGTGATCGCCGTCGCCATTTTGGGTCGAGGCGATGCTTCGATCTTTTTGTCCCACCCGGCCCACCCTTTTTTCGTGAGGAGGGAGGGAGCTGTGCGACTTTGATCGGTCGGGAAGACTCGGTCGAGTCGTGAATTTGTGATCGATTCCTGGGAAAGGTTGTTGATCGCAGATTCGCTCGCTCTCGCGATCGGACGATGACGTGNCTGTGCGACTTTGATCGGTCGGGAAGACTCGGTCGAGTCGTGAATTTGTGATCGATTCCTGGGAAAGGTTGTTGATCGCAGATTCGCTCGCTCTCGCGATCGGACGATGACGTGCGCGAGGTGGGTCTCGGTCGTTCGGTCTGAGTCGGGTCGGTCGACTCGCTTTGTTCTGTCTGTGTGAGTTGTCGCTCAACCCCATGCCAGAGCGCAAAACATGTCTCGTTTGCACGTTCGCGTGCTGCAGATCAGTGAGCTTTGCGAGCGGTCATGTTAGGAGTGTGAAGGATGTTTTCTATGTGGTGACCCGAACCACTGGAGCAAGGAATGCCCTAAAGGTAAAGGAAGAATGTCAGCTGTGACTGAGGAAGAAGGACAACAGGAAGGAAATCAAGAGGATTGGNAGCAAGGAATGCCCTAAAGGTAAAGGAAGAATGTCAGCTGTGACTGAGGAAGAAGGACAACAGGAAGGAAATCAAGAGGATTGGAGCCAAGATGCTGAATGGTATGGTGATGAATGGTCATCATGGGATGACTATGACTGGAGTCAGGATTGGATTGGTTCTCTTGATGATTGGTCTGGTGACTGGTCTTGGTCCGAAGATGACTGGAATTACTGGTCCGATGACTGGTCTTGGGGTTCTCAGGACTGGTGGAGTGCTGAGCAACCGAATGCAAGTGCATCTTCAGGTTCGCGAAGCACTGCGAATGTCCCGCAGGATCCCGCCAAGAGTGAGCCATCGCAGAATGTTGCGGCTGTGACTGTCGAGACTCAGGATCAGAATGCAGCAAGGCCATCCAGGACTTCGAGGCGCGGAACCTGGAATGATGACGAATCTGTTCGTTGGAGCTTGCCTGCTGATTGGTGCGTTGAGTGCTGTCCGGTACACAGCCGGAATGTACCTGAGAATGATCAACTGGGTTGTGACGACAGACTGGTCGAGTTTCACATGCAAGCAGGACTGGTGGACAAGTCTTGGATACTGTTCGACAGTGGAGCTTGTGCGANCAACTGGGTTGTGACGACAGACTGGTCGAGTTTCACATGCAAGCAGGACTGGTGGACAAGTCTTGGATACTGTTCGACAGTGGAGCTTGTGCGAACTGTTGTCCGGAATGGTTTGCTCCTATTTTGCCGTTGAATGAGAGTGCCCCTTCACTGTGGAGCTTGTCTGGGAAGACACTGGATGTGCAAGGTCGTAAGATTGTGCAGCTTGACTGTGGCAATGGCCACTCGTTGAGTGTTCAGTTTTTACGTGTGCACTGGGATACCGTTTCCACTGGTGAGTGTCGCCCGACTGTTGTTGCAAGATTTCTGGACGGTAATGGCCAAGGACTACCTGACCTTGATTGATCCAACTGGCAACCCCGTGCCGATTGTTCGTCAAGCTACACTGGTCTACTTGACACCGACTGTCATACCGTATGCCGTGGCAGATGCGGCGAGAATGGCAGCGAGTTGTCTTCCAGAAGTGATGAGTGGGATTGAGCATGAACTTGGATCTGTTGAGTTGCGTGGAGTGTCGGACATGAATGACGGCTCGATTGACCATTTGTTCCAGATTGGAGCGCTGATTGCAGCAGCGCAAGAAGTGAAAGCCAAGGAAGGCTATCGTTGGGACATGTGGGAAGTGAATGAGTCGGACTTGAAGTTGATTAGGCATGTCCGAGTGTGGCGCAATGAGACGTTGGATCCAAGGATCAAACTGGCGAACAAGTCGCCAGTACCCATCACTGGCAAATGGTCAAGATTCAAGATTGACCGGCGAACGAGTGACGTTCAAGCAATACAAGGACGGCTCGACTGTTACTGTGAGGGATTAGAATTTCCTGGGATTGAGGAACACCAGGCCGAAAGACCCAAGGAATGGCGAGGACGAGTGGAATTCGGATTGAGACACAAACCACAACTGAGGCATGTGCAGAAGTCTGCACCGCGTCCATATGATCCACTGATCGGACGTGAAAAGTCTGAGGTTGTGAATGACGAGATTGTTGAATTCCGCAAGTCCGATGACCCAATGGAGGTTGTTGAAAAGGCCAATGTGGAGCCTGAAGTGCTTGATCGCCAAATGAGAGTGAGTCGGAACGTTGAGGAGCATGAGTTGGAGAATGCCCTTCGGTCACTGCCACAACATGGCAGCAGACTGCTTCCTCGTTATTGGATACGAATGCATAATGAATGGAGAGACTGCTACTTTCATCCAGATGATGCTCCTTCTCCCGTTAATGGATTGTTGAGTGACTGTTTGTGGTGTGATCGATACACAATGTTTTTCAATTCGAGTGATCCGTCGCAGATTGACGCTGGCCATCAAAATGAATGGGCTGACATCGAGATGCCTGATGGTACTGTCAAGAAATGCGAGGACCCTAGGGGTCCCACTGGTCGCAAGTGGATTGGATATTGTTTGTTCCGCTTGATCGACCGACTGCTGACAAGAATGCCGAGAAGCAAACTGACGACAAGAGTGCCTTGAAGCCGAAAATGCTGAAGATTCCAGGTGAACCTTCGGAGAGTGAAAGAAGACTGCATGAATTGACTCATCTCCCTTATCGTGACTGGTGCGAGNGCCGAAAATGCTGAAGATTCCAGGTGAACCTTCGGAGAGTGAAAGAAGACTGCATGAATTGACTCATCTCCCTTATCGTGACTGGTGCGAGCACTGTGTCAAGTCGAAGGGACGACAGACTCATGCCGTGAAGAAGAATGACCGGCAACCAGTGGTTCAGATTGATTTCTCCTTTCTGTCTACTGAGAATGACCTTCCGAAACGAACGATCTTGAATGCAACCGACGTACAGACTGGCTATGCAATGGCGATTGTGTTGTCAGTGCCGTGGCAGCCCAAAGTTGATGGAGTGGATTCGACTGCGTTCGTGATGCCGCCTGATCTTGGAGTGAAAGGCAGGGTGAAGCCTCCTCCAGGATTGGCACGCATCGAAGAGGAAGATGAGGAGAATGAACAGCTTGAAGACTTGGCGCCAGGACAGAGTGAGAGTCTGACTGTCCAAGATCTCTTGAAGAATGACGGTTCTGACCGTGCGCCTGCCGAGACTGTTCATGAATCATGAACCTCCAGATCTTGGAGAGAACGCACCAAAGAAAGCAAGGATTGATCCAGATGCTCCTGCGACTGAGCCTGTGAACAAGCAAATGAGGATCTCAGCAGTGCATCATGTCATTGCTGGAGTGATCCCCGCCTGTAAATGGCTTGCGTCGATTGTTGGAGTTGACGAGGTCGTTGGAAAAGATGGCACCAAGANGAACAAGCAAATGAGGATCTCAGCAGTGCATCATGTCATTGCTGGAGTGATCCCCGCCTGTAAATGGCTTGCGTCGATTGTTGGAGTTGACGAGGTCGTTGGAAAAGATGGCACCAAGATTAATGTCGAGGTTAATGCCGAGGAAGGAGAGATTGAGCAAGAAATGAGACTCGCAGAGCCACTGCTCTGGGAGAGTGAGTTCCCTCCTGAGGCTGAGAAGAAAGGAATGATGAAGGAGATGAACTCAATGAAGGACTTTGANGAAGGAGAGATTGAGCAAGAAATGAGACTCGCAGAGCCACTGCTCTGGGAGAGTGAGTTCCCTCCTGAGGCTGAGAAGAAAGGAATGATGAAGGAGATGAACTCAATGAAGGACTTTGATGTGTACGATGAAGTGCTTGTCAAAGACTGTACCGAAGAACAGGTCAATGAAGCCCTCGATTGCAGATGGGTCAAAGTCTGGAAGAATGAGATTGACCTGAGGTGCAGAGTTGTTGTTAGAGAAGAATGAAGAGGACAATCTGTTTGTCTCGACACCTTCACTGGTGACAATGAGATTGCTGTTGTGCATGGCAATGTCTCGAAACTGGAGAATAACCCTGGGAGATGTGAGCACTGCCTTCCTGCATGCAGCAATGTCTGGCGAAGTGTACGTTTGGCCACCAAAAGAGTTCTACCCGAATGGCGACTGTCTCTGGAAATTGAAGAAGNAACCCTGGGAGATGTGAGCACTGCCTTCCTGCATGCAGCAATGTCTGGCGAAGTGTACGTTTGGCCACCAAAAGAGTTCTACCCGAATGGCGACTGTCTCTGGAAATTGAAGAAGGCTAGGTACGGATTGAGACAGGCCCCCAAACTGTGGCAAGAGCACTTTGCTGAGGTAATGACCTCGAAACTGGGATTCAGGAGATGCAAAAGTGATCCGAATCTCTACTGTCACGAATCTGGGAAATTGTATGTGCTTGCATATGTCGATGATCTGTTGGTCGTAGAGACTGATGAAATGCAAAAGGACTTCATGTCCAGACTGTCAGAAGAGGTTTTGCTCAAAGAGACTGGCCAGCTTGTGCCAGGGACTGAGCACACCTTTCTTGGCAGAAGATTGCGACACAATGGTGATTCGATTGATGTGTGNTGTCAGAAGAGGTTTTGCTCAAAGAGACTGGCCAGCTTGTGCCAGGGACTGAGCACACCTTTCTTGGCAGAAGATTGCGACACAATGGTGATTCGATTGATGTGTGCATGTCACAAACATACATTGATTCGATTCTGGATCTGTATGGAATGAAGAATGCCCAACAAGTTGCGACGACTGGTTCTGTGACGATTGTCAAGAATGTTTCGGACACACCGTTGAGTCCTGAAGAACACTCGGTGTACAGGACTGCAGTTGGTAAACTGCTTTGGTTGGCATTGATCAGAGGTGACATTGCTTATGCGACGAAAGAACTGAGTCGGGACGTGACTGCCCCGACAATGCAGAGTGTCGCCAAGCTTAAGCACTTGTTGCGGTGTCTGATTGGTACCAAAGTGTGTGTGTTTTGAAACTGCGTCCATCATATCAGCTATCTGATGGCAACTGTTCGTTGGATGTGAATGTCTATGTAGACTCCGACTGGGCTGGGTGCTCGAAGACTAGAAAGCGGATCCACTGTGAATATACTTGGGTGCAATATGGTGAGCACTGCCAGAACCCAAGGTACATTGACATTGTCGTCTGGTGAAGCGGAGTTGTATGCGATTGGCCAAGGAGTGTCTGAAGCACTGTTCCTTCGGTCAATGTTGCTTGAAGCAAAGCTGGCGAAGAAGGTCAATCTGATTGCCCACACTGACTCAACTGCCGGTAAGGCAATGTCAACTCGCTTTGGCACTGGAAAGAAAGCAAAGCACGCGGAACTTCGGTTCCTATATGTGCAGAATTTGGTGCAAATAGGTTTGCTTCGAATGGCAAAGACTGATGGCACGCGGAATCCCGCAGACCCAATGACCAAATATGTTGCCACTGATGTGTTGCAAAGATTAAAGACCCACTTGGGAGTGGTTTCAAATTGGTTCAAAGGTCATGCGGTTTCTGATGCTCATATGACTGATGATCATGTTGCCGCCTTGAATGCTCATTGCATGCCCCGCCCTCCTGACCCGAGTGCGCGTTCTCTTCACTGTGCGTGCATATACTCTGCGTGCACTGTGCGCGAATGCTTCTCTGGGCGTCGTTGGACTGAAGTCCACGCCGAGGGACTGAGTGCATGAGCTTCTGATTGCATCCGATTGCAGTGTGTGCATGTCCTTGAGTGAGTGAATGCANCGTTGGACTGAAGTCCACGCCGAGGGACTGAGTGCATGAGCTTCTGATTGCATCCGATTGCAGTGTGTGCATGTCCTTGAGTGAGTGAATGCAACATGTCAATGCTGTCTTGTCTAATGTAAAATGAAGCCGACTGCTTGTCATGACTGCATGTGCACTGTTTGTTTCCCTGAAAAGCCCAAAACCAAAGAAAGAGAGTGTGAGAGAATGAGAGAGTTTTCCGATCCGAAATGTTTTCTTCGANCTGCATGTGCACTGTTTGTTTCCCTGAAAAGCCCAAAACCAAAGAAAGAGAGTGTGAGAGAATGAGAGAGTTTTCCGATCCGAAATGTTTTCTTCGATTGGCAGAAATGCAGGATTTGCATTGCCGATCTCGAATGAGATTGGATTTTAGCCGAACTGTTTCTCTCGAGCGGTTTCGCCGAATGTCGAATCGAGTAACTGCAAGTGTAGGTTGCAATGCAGGGGACTGTCTGAGACAATTGCCTTGCTGAATGAGATCAATGTGTTTCCCCGAAATCTTTCCTCTGATTGCTTCCTTAGTGCGACTGTAGATTGCTCCGAGTGCCTGTACGACTGCCTCTTTGCTTCGGCTGTAGCAATGGCTAACCCCACAATGCCGACCGTTCCGGAAGTCCAGTACGAAGAGCTGACTGGAGAACAACTGGCTGTGGATGTGGCCTCCTTGAGCGGCCGCACTGTCGAAGAAGTGAGGACTGCTGGAGTGCAATCTTCACTGGTGGCGTTGCACCTGACTGGCGGAGTGCCTGAGACTCGCCAGGACCTGATCCGATTGGCGACTGGCGAATCCTTGGTTCGTCCGACTGCCTTCCTTTGTTGGTCCAATGTCAAGCCTGAGGTTGAGAATGAACTCCCTGGGCATCAATGTGATTCAGAATGGTCCGAATGAGTGCACGGTGGAGACTGCCTGGTATGCAATGACCAAGGCAGAGAGAATGTTCCTTACGAAGGGACACTGGCACATCGACATCGAATGGAAGCTCTCCTCCAACGCCAAGGAGAATGTGGTTCACGACCTGGTCAATGTTTACGACTGGGTGATGCTTCCCTCGAGTGTTGGCGAAAAGTTCTTTCGGTATGGCACGATTGAACTGTCACAGTTCCCATGCCAGCAGTTGAATGGCAGCTTCTGCGCACTGTCAGCAATACACAAAACTGTGCAATGGTACTGTCAAGGATGCTTTGACGGGAATGCCGACTATGAAGGAGTTGTCTTCGTTGTGAGGCGAAGAAGCAAGAATGAGGCCCAGCGAAAATGGGCTGCAGCTTCGAATGGGAAAATGAAGCTCGAGAATTACTTTAACCGTCAGTTCACTGACCATATCTCCACCCAGAATGGCTACCTGGAGAATGACGAGGAGCATGTGGGCGTTGCGAATGTGCCCAAGAAGTGGATCTGGAATGTTTCTGATGATTCCTCTCAGCTCAGCATGGGCATCATCCGAATGCCTTTGACTGAGAACATGATGTGCCGCCCTCATGGCACGCCTCTCCTCTGCCTCGCGGAAAAGAATGGAATCGATTTGGCCACGGCGAGTCCCAATGGACTGATCGATTGGCGCCTGATGGGACGCACAATGGTTCCCTTGGTTCAGGCCAATGCATCCGGACTGCATCACGACTGCTCGACCTGGGACGAGTTGTATGAAGATGATGACAGTGAGTATGTGAATGCTTGGAATGGCCCTACCTCCTCGAATGCTCCAATGCCATCCAAGAAGGCAAAGACAATGGCATCCTCGAGCTCAGCGACTGTTCTTTCACAGGTCGCGAATGCATTGATCCCTGGAGCTGAGGTTGTGCTTCGAGTGAGCTCCAATTTTGGAAATGTCACTATGTTCATTGACCCGGGAAAGTGGGTCCCGGTTTCGTACCCCCCCTGAAGCCGAAATTCCGAAGCTTCTGAAGACGAAATTGTTCCCAAGGAGCTGAAGCTCAAATTGTGCGCGAAGACGAAATTTGAAGACGAAAATCGGCCATGAAGACGAAATTCCCGTGAAGACGAAATTCGGTTTGGGGCACNGAGCTGAAGCTCAAATTGTGCGCGAAGACGAAATTTGAAGACGAAAATCGGCCATGAAGACGAAATTCCCGTGAAGACGAAATTCGGTTTGGGGCACGGTGAAGACGAAATTCGGCCGCAAAGACGAAAATCGGCCTGAAGACGAAATTGGGGCCTGACGACGAAATTCGACCCTGAAGACGAAATTCGGCCCTGAAGACGAAATTCGGCCCTGAGGACGAAAATCGGTCCTGAAGACGATATTCGGAATTCGGCCCTGAAGAACGAAATTCGGCCCTGAAGACGAAATTCGGCCCTGAAGACGAAATTCGGCCCTGAAGACGAAATTCGGCCGCGAAGACGAAATTCGGCCCTGAAGACGAAATTCGGCCGCGAAGACGAAACTCGGCCCTGAAGACGATATTCGGCCGCGAAGACGAAATTCGGCCTTGAAGACGAAATTCGGCCCTGAAGACGAAATTCGGCCTTGAAGACGAAATTCGGCCCTGAAGACGAAATTCGGCCGTGAAGACGAAATTCGGCCCTGAAGACGAAATTCGGCCGCGAAGACGAAATTCGGCCCTGAAGACGATACTCGGCCGCGAAGACGAAATTCGGCCTTGAAGACGAAATTCGGCCGCGAAGACGCAAGTCGATCCTGAAGATGAAATGCAGCCCTGAAGTCGAAATTCGGCCGATTCTACAATTTACAGTNCACGTACACACATACATATGCAGATAACATATAGTACGTATGCATCTACATGCAATACACATAGACATGCATACGTACTGTATATGTAGTTGTCTAAATATGTCTACTTACTTATTCTCTTACATATGCACATACGCATACACACAGATGCATACATGTATGCACTGTTCCTTTCCATAGTCCGCTCGTTTTGTCATATTCTTCCTTCGAGAACAGAACCAATCGAAACCGCTCGAGCCACCCGTGTGTCTTATCCGCTTTTGCACTACCCGCCGGCTGGACATCCATCTTCTGGAGGACACTGCTGGGTTACGAGGGATTGTGGTTTCCGATGCAGGTTGGGCATTCGGGTTTCGAAGTGCCGACGCATGAACTGCCGTCCTGTCGTATTTCCTTCTGATCCTCGGAAGCCTCCGCCCGAAGCTTGAACTATCGCGCCCCCAAACCCTAAACCCTAAAACCCACGGCCCCGACCCAGTAGGGTACGTGGCCAGACACCTTTGATCAATGCCGTCAAATGGCTGCTGCTGGCCCGTTCTCTGGCATGCCGTTTGCCATACGCAATCCTAGGCCAGAGCTTCTGAAGATCCGAAACCGCAAAGCTACGGTCATTCAGACAGTGGGAGTACCCTCAAGCCCGCTCTACATTGAATCCTGCAACTTCAGCCCTTGCATGTTGCCTCCGATTTCATCGTTTCGCGCTGAAGTTCCTATGCAGAGAAGTTTAAGGGATCTATAATTTATAAGAGTTTCTGTCAGGCGATAGTGACGACTATAAGTTACAAAAGTGTTCAGGCAGCTAGGGATGTGGTGTGCTAGCTTCGACCGGCACGTAGAGTAAAGATGACTACAGCGAGGAGCTTCGGACGGGGGTTGGAATTCCGACAGGGCTGCGGACTCGCACCCTTTGCTCTGGTCTGCCTTCACGCTCCTGGCATTTGATGAGCTGGAACGGCACATCAATCTCCAACAACTCACTACCTTCGCCGATGACTACTTAGCATCCTGGGATATATCTTCGGCCCTTCAGCTGAACAATGCCTGTGTCCAAGCGGGGAAGCTCATTGACACACTCACGGATCTAGGCATGCAGATTGAGAGCATTGCGCGTTCCCACGAAACGCGGCCTGCTGCAAATACCGATCTGCCGGGAGCACACCTGCCCAGGCAGTAAAATTGGATATGGCCTCTCGGATAGGAGCACAGTCATGTATCGCACCAAGCAATCTTGGCAGTTGTTTCATAGACTGCATCGCATTCTTAACTGCAAAGTGCTCCCGGAGCCGACACGCATTCGGCTATGGGTGGCATGTGTGCGCTCGGTGATGTTCTGTGGTTTGACCACCGTTTTGCTGGATGTGCCTACGGCAGGTCATCTCAGATCTCAGGTTAGAAAGCAGCTTAGGCTAGTNCACCTCTTTCTTGAGCGCATCAAAGTTGCAGACCCAATTCGCACCTTGCACACCCTGCTCTGCGCCCGAGTTGACCTTGCCAAACGGCAGCTCTCCGAGCTTCAGCCTACGCAAGTGCAAACATGCTGTTGCAACAGGATTGGGAGGCTCTTCAGCGATTCCAGGCCCCAGCTACCCAGTTAACGGAGGTGACACAGATCTAAGCCGTCCGTTGTCGTACGGGGATGACGCCCCAATACATACTATCACTTCACGCGGTAAGAAAGCACATCGGGAAGTCCCATGCAGAGCGAAGCCACGCAAAGACCAAGCAATCCTACGCAGACAAATCTCGCATAGATCAGGAATTCATGAAACACGCCTACAACGGCAAACCCGAGTGTGCCCATTGTCGCAAGCAGTTCTCCTCTTGGAGGGCATATATGGGACATTGGCAACAGCAGGCGTGTCCCATCTGGCACACAGGACAGTCTTCCAAGGAGGCAGCCAGCTCTTTTGCTGATGGGGCGCTCGCGCCGGAAAGAGCTCCTGCCTCGCAGTCCGACACTTTTGCTGTTCAGTTGGCTGCACCGCAGCCAA
>BGNK01000969.1:50494-53671 GCA_003297005.1 Symbiodinium sp. clade A Y106 | reverse complement strand
CGGACAACCTCTTCTCACACAACTGTCCCTTCCGTCGACCGGCCCACCTTCTTCCACGGGGCAGGAGATGGACACCAAGGACACCGAGAAGCGCGCGGGCGAGGATCCGAGCACCGAGCCTCAGTCCGAGTGGCAGAAAGCCTCCAGAAAGGGGGACGGCAACCAAAAAAACCAGGCCGTGCAGGACCAGCACACCCAGAACAGAGCCCGGGACTGGCCAGCTTCAGAAGAGGCGGCCAGCGTCCCTGGTGGAAGGAGGAGGGGGGAGACTCCAAAAAGGCACAGGAGCTTCGGGAGCTGATCAAGGAGCTCACGAAACTGGTTCTGAGGCAAGCCGACACATTAAGCCTACCTGCAGCTGGACCTGGGCTTCATGGTGTTTCTCAAGACCTCCATGAGGCCTGGGCCATCGTGACCGATCTNGGTTCTGAGGCAAGCCGACACATTAAGCCTACCTGCAGCTGGACCTGGGCTTCATGGTGTTTCTCAAGACCTCCATGAGGCCTGGGCCATCGTGACCGATCTGGAAGTCGGAGGATCCAGCCAGCCTCAACGCGACCTTGCGAACCACGCTGATGCACTGCATGATCGCGGCCCTCCTGGTGCGTGAGGCATCCCTTGTGGGGAACGACACCGATCTCCATCGCCTCGAGCAAGTGGGACGAGGACGGCAAGTTCCTTTACCTCAAGTGGAACCCCAACCCCAACACGAGATCCCACAAAAAGACGGACCGCGATCAGCATTGCCCAGGTGAAGGAATACCTCGCCCAGATCAAGCAGAACCTCCTCTTCCCGAAGGTCATCCTGCGGTTCCATGCGCTACGCCGGCTGACCGCAACCANATCAAGCAGAACCTCCTCTTCCCGAAGGTCATCCTGCGGTTCCATGCGCTACGCCGGCTGACCGCAACCATGACGGCGGACATCGTTCCTTTCACCCTCGAGATCCACAAGCGCTGCCAGGAAGCCCACCTGACCTACATTGCGAGGGAGAGGCTCAGCTTCAATGCGGTGTGGCACCTGGTCGGGGCCACCGTACGCCCGAGCAAGTTGGGCATAGGGCCACTGGAGCGAAGCGCTAGGCAACAGCTCCCACTTCTGCTTTGGTAACTCCTTAATCCATGCTGACCGCCGCAGGCTGTCATGCCTCTCTGCCCGCCTGATGCGGCCGTCCGCGCTGCACTGCAGAAGGTGTTGTCCAGCGCAGGCCGGACCACACACATTTGTGGATGCAATCCGAATGGAGATCAGCCATCCCTGACTGGCCCTCGCAAGGTCAGCAGGATGTGGCTGAATTTTTGCACCACATAGGCCCGCGCCTCATCCCTGAACACCTCGTAGGCNCAGCCATCCCTGACTGGCCCTCGCAAGGTCAGCAGGATGTGGCTGAATTTTTGCACCACATAGGCCCGCGCCTCATCCCTGAACACCTCGTAGGCATATGGCAGGCGCGATTAAGACATGTTAAGACCTACCCAGCCTAGAGCCCCTGCTGAGGTGGTGGATACGGGGCACATGATGCCTCTGCCGCTGTCGGCGTCCTTGACCTTTTTGCCTCTTCAGGACTGCTCGCACTGCAATCCCTCGTGCAGCAATGGCACCGTCAACGCATCAATGACCAGGAACGCGTGCTCGCAGCCGCTGATTGGAAAACCATGCTTTTGCTACAGGTAGCACGTTTCAATGACCGAGGTAACAAGCTAGCAGGCTGTATACATCCACCATTTACCTTGCAATTCCCAGCCTTTACCCAGTGGCCAGGTAGACTGCAGCGTTCAGTGGGCAAACTACACTGCCAGATCTTTCATTTATCATCTCGNATTTACCTTGCAATTCCCAGCCTTTACCCAGTGGCCAGGTAGACTGCAGCGTTCAGTGGGCAAACTACACTGCCAGATCTTTCATTTATCATCTCGGTGAAACGTCAACCAGCGGGCACAACAGGGCTGCCCTAGTCCTCAACTCGTGCATCCAGTTCCTTACGGATGATAACCGAGTAGCAGCAACTAGCACAGCCCAAGATGCACAGACTGCCATTGACAATTCCTACATCTTCTTTTTAACTAGGGATGATCCTACTGGATGAACAGTGCTATTACAAACAGCTCCTTAAAATTCGGTGAAACACACTCTACTCTTATCCCATCCACTGCTATCTTTCATGCTCTATTATTGTTCACACATACTCTGCATTACTACAGCAGCGACCTTCTGCGGAATAGGCCCATCGGGGCGGGAAGGGTGCTGCTCGGAAGACGGAGCAGGAGGATCTAGGCTCTCTTACGGAGGCCAATATAGTGCGCGTCGTAAGATGCCAGCAACAAAGCTGTTGCTCCCAGCGCACAACGCGAATCTCTTTCGCGGTGGAGGAAGAACATCATCATCTGTGGTTCGGGCTTTGGGTCTACTTGGGCGGCCTCCCCTCCCCCCCTGTGGTGTGCTGTGGTTCGGGTCAAGGAAGTGTCCTGATTTTGTTCCTTTCTCGGGTCAACTGTCACCGGAACCGGGCCTGACAGGAACGCGATCCTCGTGACAGTTGCGTTATTCAACCCTTGGGTGGAAAGTGTACACTGTCAACAGGATCGGGTGTGTTTGGGAAGAAATCCTCGTGACAGGTGACAGTTGACGGTTTTGGTTTGGAGCCGCCCTATGGAAGAAGTGCGCACAGTCACAGGGATTTGCTCCGTCTGGACAGGGAGCTTAGAAGGGAAGGGCACGCGGGTGCGGTGGGGGGCTGGGGGGGGNGGGGGGTGGGGTGGGGGGTACGTTCGACACTGCCGGACACTGTTCATGCTCGTGAGTTATACAAACTAAGGAGCAGTTGCAGCTTTTAGAGTCGCGGACTTCTTAACATCATATCCTCCTGGAGCATGTGGTCTCGCCTGAGCCTCAAACCTGCTGTTTCTGTCCTTTCGCAGAGCCAGGATAACGATCAGACTCCACCCATTCCCGCAGAGCCTCCATGTGCCAACCATGATAACGTCCAGATCAGACTCCATCCATTCCCGCAGAGCATTAATGTGCCAACCATGATAACGTCCAGATCAGAATCAGACATTATCCACCTCCATGGGCCAACCATGATAACGCCAAGATCAGACCTTACCCACTTCCGCAGAGCATCCATGGGCCTACCATGATAACGCGCGCTGTGGTGCTAGTGTGCAGCCGAACTTG
>BGNK01000969.1:42994-45494 GCA_003297005.1 Symbiodinium sp. clade A Y106 | reverse complement strand
TGAAGCTTCTTTCCGACCAGGACGAGATCCAGTTGAGTCTGAGAGTGTACGGTCTGAGAGTGTAAGACCGAACTTTGCCGGTTCCCATGGCGGAGTGCCCGAAGCGACATGGGCAGCGAAGCAGGCGCCAAGTCCTCGTTCTCCTTGGACTTGCGGGGACGTCCTTTGGTCCAAGCTTCGCGTGTGGCGGGCAAAAGCCCTTGAGATGCCAGTCACAGCCGCTTCAGCGGCGCGTCTCTCGAGAGGAGATGCTGCTGAGCGGCGAGGGCGCCAAGGTGATCGAGGCGCTTCCAACAGTCCGACAGGAGGAGCTCCCGTTGAACACAAGCATCGCCTTGGCCGGCATCGCTCTCTTCGGATACATGTCTTACCAGTTCTGGACTCGCATCGCCTTCGGGAAGGCTTTCGGCAGCGACCTCAGTCGGACCGACCCCCCCTCGACAGCCTATGCTTGATGCTTGCAGTAATTGCGGGGTGCCTGGCCGGCCGGCGGCAAAGTGCAGGGACGGACCTCGAAAGAGGTGGAGATTGCGAAGCTAAGGCACTGCCGATCCGGTGGTCATCCAGAAGCCGGAGGACGTGTTTAAGGAGCTACAAGACCAGAGCAAGGGCAAGAGAAAGCGTCCTGTAGGCATAGAGGGGAAAGTCTCCATCGGCATGGATGCAGACACAAACCGTGGGCGCAAAGTTCTGGGTCTTGATGCGCTCATCTTTGCATATCTGATGTTTGCATCTGCTTTCTTCATGCTCGTGTTTGGAGCCGCTGCAGCATACTACCCCCTGCTCAGTGGCCAAGTTCAGATGGATAGGTAGCACTATGCACATTCGAGCTGCAGCTTTTCGCAGCGCACCGCCTAGCTCTGCCTTACTCGTGATTTTCTGCCAGTGCGAGTCAGCGCGACGGTCACAGGCACTCTACCTTTAAGATTCCTGTCGCATGGTCATGCTTGCATGAAGAATTCAAGCGACACGAGCTGAGCAGCTGGGTCTGGAAAACAGCGCAGGCTGCATACTGCTGCATGCGCATGCTGCGTTTCTGTCTGTGCTGAGCGCTTAGCTTGGGAGCCAGGCTTTATGAGGCTGAAGCCGAACCAAAGGCTCGACTCCTGCAGTGGAAGGCCTGGCACTTCAAGCACCGCAGCCGGTCCGCCGGTACCGTAACGGGAGGTACATCGCCTCTTCGGGCTTTGGTTGCCGGTGCGGCTCCAACACCAGCGCTGGAACATGTGGTGAGTGCCTGTGGCAAGGGCCATCATGCCTCGATCAGGTCCATGAGATCCGCTTGCAAGTTGGATCCGCGCCTGGTTTGTCGCTGGAGCCTCCACGCCCGAGGAGGACAGAAGAGACGATCCTTGCAAACTCGGTAGGAATCTTGGTTGCGCTTTGTGTTGCTGCCGGCAGAGCACGTCTTGTGAGGGTCGTAACCTCCGCTTCTCGGCTCAAAGACGGAAGCATCCGCCATCCCGCCTACCTGGAGTCCGGTGCCTTCTCCTCGACCTTGTAAGATGTACATCATGTGTTGGTCTGCAGCTCTTCGTTGTCCTTTCCAGTTGCTTGCGCCATGTTCCAGCGATGTTTTGTCGATACTGGTCTTCCAACTCTGTCGTCACCCGCACCAGATCATCGTACTCACCAGCACCAGCACCATCGCCATTACTTGAATTCACAAGCGCGGCGAGGTGTCGAGTAAAAAGAAGACACGCCGGACTGTACCGTCGCCGTTATTGCCCCGGACATGTACGCAGCGAAACAAGACTTGCCAGCGCGACGCACCGCAGTGTGGGAAGCCTAGTGAGCCTAGTGCCAATGCCAGAATCCGACAATCACTCATCCCCTTCATTTTTGAGAAATCCTCTATTGAGGCAGCCGGTTCCAACCTGCAATCATGGCATGCTGCAGGCAAGAGTTTCAATGCGGAACCAGCTTCGTGGCGGCAAGGAACCTGTGCCAAAAGCCAAATGCTCGGCAGAAATCAAAACACGACATTCGCAGCAGTTGCTCATATCCGCCTGTTGCACGAAACACGAGCTGTCAAACGCACGAAGCTGAAGCACAGCCAAAATCGACGGAGCTTTTCTCTGACTCTGGAACACCTATATTCCGGTTGCAGAGTAGTTGGCAGTCGGCCGAATGTAGCAAGTATATCGTAGGAGGAGACGGAGGATGAGGAGAAGCAGGAGGAGGATGAGGAGGACGGGGAGGAGGAGGAGGAGTAGGAAGAGGAGGAGCAGCAGCAGCAGCAGGTCCACAGGACAACGACAGATGCCTTGTATTGAGAAGTCGAGGTGCAGAAACCCACAGACATGAATTCATGTGCGGCGATGCAGCCATAAGCCTGGCCTAAGCTCCACCTCCTCCACTTTCATGCTCAAGTCTTAAGTCCAAGGCCCCAGCCGACACGATGGCCGCGCGACGCCCGGTGCTGTTCGTCCTTGCCGTGGCGGTGCCCTGCAGCATCTTTCCATGCCTTTGATGTCCTTGCGCATCTGCGAGATTCTGC
>BGNK01000969.1:4968-35834 GCA_003297005.1 Symbiodinium sp. clade A Y106 | reverse complement strand
GCAGGAAAGCGTCGAATGGAAGCCAGCACACGACTGCGCCGCCAGGCTCTGCCAGAGCCTCGCCCCAACGATGCAATGCTGCCGGCAGCTCTTGGCCTGTTTGGGATACCGGCATCATCTTGCCTGCGCCACGTCGGCTGTCTGCGCTTCCAGCACGGCAGGTTGAGCTGAACAGGAGACGAATCCGAGCTTTGGCTTCTGGCTGGATCATGTTGACACTCTTCCTTGGGCCATCGCGTGCGCTCATCTCCGCATCGCAGGACTTCTCTTTACTGGGGCTTGCTGCTGATTTGCATCCTCTCGGCACGGGGCCTAACTGAAAAGCTGGCACCGAGAGAGCGTCAGGCACCAGCGGCAACAGCTGCGTCCTCTAAGCGGTGTTCTCGATCAGGTGCTCTTCTCCAGCTACTTCTTCAACTGATGTGATGGTGAAAGCTCCCCAATTTTAGATCTTCAGACTGTTGGAAGATCACCCTGCGGCTCCAAGTCTCATTGAGACCAGTCGCGCTCGTGTGCGCGCTGGAGGGTCACATGTCCGCCAGAAAGCTGCCCAGCAGCCTGAAACTGCAAGGAAGCCGTGTGGCGAAATCTGCTGAACTTCACGTTGCATGCCCGGCCTCAAGAGGCCACAGCCAGAGCATCGCTGAACCAGGTCTGCCCGATGCTGAGCGTCGGATGCGGCAGCCTGAGCTGTCTCCACCCTTTGCCGTTCTTCCGTTCTTGGCAAGGCTGCATGTCTGTATTCACGTTTTCAACGGCTTTGGCTCCTGTGGGCTCAAGCAAAGAGCTCTTGCCAACGCATCTCGTCCAGTCGAAGCTCTGAACTTGGTTAGCAGACTTGCGAACTGGGCACTTTCGGGCACCTGCCATGTGCCGGGGNTTGGCTCCTGTGGGCTCAAGCAAAGAGCTCTTGCCAACGCATCTCGTCCAGTCGAAGCTCTGAACTTGGTTAGCAGACTTGCGAACTGGGCACTTTCGGGCACCTGCCATGTGCCGGGGATGTCCATAGATAATTCAATGCGAAGTGTGGCGCGTTCGCCAAGGCCCCAGCCGACACGATGGCCGCGCGACGCCCGGTGCTGTTCGTCCTTGCCGTGGCGGTGCCCTGCAGCATCTTTCCATGCCTTTGATGTCCTTGCGCATCTGCGAGATTCTGCNCCAAGGCCCCAGCCGACACGATGGCCGCGCGACGCCCGGTGCTGTTCGTCCTTGCCGTGGCGGTGCCCTGCAGCATCTTTCCATGCCTTTGATGTCCTTGCGCATCTGCGAGATTCTGCGAGCCTTGGGCAATGGTCGATCCCGGCAGGCATGCGTCTGGCTGTTCTCGGCCAGCGCTCCTGAAGCTGAGGAGGTGAGGGAGATGCATGGCTCGAGTTTCTCGTGCTTGCGTAGATCGCCACCAGGTCTTCGTGCTCCAAAGC
This sequence comes from Symbiodinium sp. clade A Y106, assembly GCA_003297005.1. Taxonomy (NCBI): domain Eukaryota; class Dinophyceae; order Suessiales; family Symbiodiniaceae; genus Symbiodinium; species Symbiodinium sp. clade A. The sequence continues at coordinate 34,413 of BGNK01000969.1, read as the reverse complement.
CCTGCCCTTCGTGGCCAGGCTGTTTCATCGGATTCTGTCTATCTTANGAGGTGAGGGAGATGCATGGCTCGAGTTTCTCGTGCTTGCGTAGATCGCCACCAGGTCTTCGTGCTCCAAAGCCCTGCCCTTCGTGGCCAGGCTGTTTCATCGGATTCTGTCTATCTTAGCGAAAGCCCTGGCCGGTCTGACTTGCAGGCAGGTGCCTTTGCCGGCAGCAGCATCGAGCTCGCTGCGGTGGAATCACCGGTGGTGCTGAAGGCTCGGAGGGCAAGTGGCAGGAAAGCGTCGAATGGAAGCCAGCACACGACTGCGCCGCCAGGCTCTGCCAGAGCCTCGCCCCAACGATGCAATGCTGCCGGCAGCTCTTGGCCTGTTTGGAATACCGGCATCATCTTGCCTGCGCCACGTCGGCTGTCTGTGCTTCCAGCATGGCAGGTTGAGCTGAACAGGAGACGAAGCCGAGCTTTGGCTTCTGGCTGGGTCATGTTGACACTCTTCCTTGGGCCATCGCGTGCGCTCATCTCCGCATCGCGCAGGACTTCTCTTTACTGGGGCTTGCTGCTGATTTGCATCCTCTCGGCACGGGGCCTAANGGCTGGGTCATGTTGACACTCTTCCTTGGGCCATCGCGTGCGCTCATCTCCGCATCGCGCAGGACTTCTCTTTACTGGGGCTTGCTGCTGATTTGCATCCTCTCGGCACGGGGCCTAAACGAAAACCTGTCACCGAGAGAGCGTCAGGCACCAGCGGCAACAGCTGCGTCTAGCGGTGTCTCGATCAGGTGCTCTTCTCCAGCTACTTCTTCAACTGATGTGATGGTGCAAGCTCCCCAATTTTAGATCTTCAGACTGTTGGAAGATCACCCTGCGGCTCCAAGTCTCATTGAGACCAGTCGCGCTCGTGTGCGTGCTGGACGGTCACATGTCCGCCAGAAAGCTGCCCAGCAGCCTGAAACTGCAAGGAAGCCGTGTGGCGAAATCTGCTGAGCTTCACGTTGCGTTCCCGCGTGCGCAACACCGTGAACAAGCCCAGCCGACCAAGGTTCTCTGAGCCCCGTTGGCCGATGACCTGCGGCGGAGCCCTCGTGCTTGGTCTGTGATGCTGCCGCATGAAAATGGCAACAGAGCGGGAGGCAATGGTCACGCACCTGCCACGTTTTGAATCCGACAGCAACCTAGAAGCAGAGAGGAAGTGTCATGCCTCCGAGTCCGGATTGAAACGCTATGTCGCACGTTGTACCGCAAGCCGTCTCTGTGGCAGCCCCACTGCGGATATTTCGTGCTTCCTGCGAGAGCATTGCTTCACATCTTCCTTGCTCTTCGTCTTGCTCTCTTGCTCTCTTGCTCTCTCTTGCTCTCCGTCTCTCTGTCTCTCTCTGTCTCTCTCTTCGCTGTCTCTCCTAAGTTGATCTGGTGCCTTCCAAACATGCACTGTACATATTGTCGATCTCGAGAGTGCAGTACCTTTGTGCGTATCATGTTCAGTCAGTGGAGCAGAACGTCAACGATCGCATCATGATATGAAAAAAGGACCCGAGGCGCACCGTGTCGACAAACATGGCCCGAGCCAAACCTTGTCAAAAGAAAACCACCCTGCCCGGACCGAATTGAAGAGCATAACTTGTCTTCTTAGTGGTCATTTTTCCTAGAACGTTGTGCCTCCCTTTGTTAGTTTTGCTCTGCTGAGATTGCTCTGATCGTTTTCCTGTCTGTAGAAGACAGGTGGATTGACAGCGATTGGGAGCTTCTGGGGTGCTGGTGCCATGCCAGTTACGGAGTAACCCCGATTGTCACATGGCATGATGGAGCAAAGAGACGGGTCACCTTCAGAGAAGATATGAGTGTTTGGGAAGGATTTGGAGACATCTGCATGCTACGGATACTTTCGATTACCGGTGCCCGGCCTCTGTGCCGCCATGGATGCCTGGGCAACCGTAGCCCGATTCGCGAACTCCTGCCCCAGACTAAGAAGAAAACTGAGGCCAGTGGCAAAACATGTAGAATTCAGAATGCATCCTCTGCCCAGGCTGCACTGTCTGTGACAAATTTGGCTTGTTGGTTGGGGGACTATGTTGTTACGAGGCCCATGCGAATGTCTTCCTCGTGTGGGCAGTCCGACTTTTGACTTATTATTCTGGCAGGTCTCTGCGGATGTCTGCGAAGAGGCCAGCGCCAAGCGGAGTTGCAGATTCCTCCCCGCGGAAATGGCGCGGTGCTGGCACTAGGTCCTTGTGGAAGAGCTTCGTGATGAGCAGTCCCACACTCCCTGCGACAAGTTCACCCAGCCGACCAGGCTTAGTGGATTTGGGTGTACGTAGGTTGAACTGTGCTACTGCAAGCCAGGTCGCAGTGTGTGTGAGTCGGCAGGTATGAGACGACCCCATCGACGCTGTGCCCGTCAGAGGACTCTGGAGTTTCATGTGTTCCGTTCGAGTGAATGATGTCGCAAATTTGCACGCCACGAGCACCGGCAAGAGAACGCATGTTTGACCACGTTTGCGATCCCAGGACTCATGCTCAGGGCTCTGGGCAGCCTGCCCAGAAGCAGCGGAGCAGACGGTGCAGATTGGCGAGGTATCCTCACCTACAGATCCCCAGCACTTGTGGCACAGTCAAGACAGCCCCGAAATGATGCCTGCATTCCTGAAGAACTTAGCTTCATCCGCCGATGCTCGTCTCTGCATTGCTTGGACGGTTTCTGGGCACATACCCAAGAACGAGATCCAAAGCCATTGTACCATTGTGCTACTGGTAGTCGTAGTCGTAGCTTAGCAAGGCTTAGCTTTCAGCGCGGGTTCGGGCTCTCACGTTCGAAGCGACCGCGCCGATCACGATGTGTCCAGGAACCGGCCGGGATTGAGCTGGTGCCGGACGGGCCACTTTCACGCATTTATGCCCCGAGGGCTCCTGACCTTCAAAGCCTCGTCCAGGCAGTGCTGAGGTTTCTTTTGCACTGCGGACGAGTTAGACGAGTGAAGGCTTTCGGGGTCTTCTTGTACTCTTGGGAGTTGCATTGTCTGCAGAGCATGAAGTTCTCATGATTTCGACACCCCAACTCAGGTTACTGACGCACCTGTCGTCGTTTCTCATCGCCACAAGCTCGGATGCTGATTTGTAGGAGCTTTTGTTCCGAGAATGGGCTGGCAGGTTGTTGATTTCATCCGGTTTCGTGCAACCAACCGCCGGACATCCTCGACAGAGGTGCGAAAGTTGCAGATTCGACGACACATCACCAGCAGGTGGAGCTTGCTGCTTGAAGTCTCAGGCGCTCGTGAAGCAACTAGTTCGACTCCTGAACCCAACAAGGCCCGTGCAGGACTATTTATCTGTCTACCTATCTATCTATACACACATAATATGTGTCCCGCCATGCCGCAATATAATTACCCAAAGCCAAATCGCCCGGCTGCCAGTCCACAAGTTGTGGGGGGTGGCGGGGGGGTTGGGCATGGTCGTGCCTTTCATTCAGGGCCTCTGCGCTTCAAGGATTGGTCTTTCTGATGTGCACGCAGCGCAGCATCAACGTCAGAAGGTATCATTGTTGTGAAATCATAGTAGGTTTAGCGCGAAAGATCCGATAAAGTTGCGCGAAAGACGCCGCGAAAGAAGCCCCGTCGTTTCAAGGCCATGGCACACGCCATGGCCCACGCCTTGGAGTCGGCTTTTGCAGCCTGGCTACTGCTACTGCTACTGCTACCGCTACCGCTACCGCCACCGCTACCGCTACCGCTACTGCTACTGCTACTGCTACTGCTACTCCTACTACTACTCCTTCTCCTACCACTCCTGCTACTACTACTCCTGCTACTCCTACTACTACTACTACTACCACTACCACTCTACTACTACTACTACTACTACTGCTACTACTACTACTCCTGCTACTACTACTACTACTACTACTACTACTACTACTACCACTACCACCTCAAACATGTTGCGCGAAAGTGAGGGCGAAAGTTCCGCGAAAGGAAAGTAATAATCCGCGAAGAAACCATTTCCAGAAACAATAATATTGATCAACGCTCATATATATATATATATATATATTTTCATTATACACACGCATACATACTTTATATATGTGAAGTAGTATACTGCTGTAATATACTGCTGCAATATTCGAAGATGTCATATCATAGCATGTGAGAGTACCATAGCACTACAATATATATATATATGTACATAATATTATTAGAATAGCTAGCACTACAACATGATAGCCTTGCAATATTCTAGTGTTGGAATATGATCAAAATTGTGAAGAATCATGTGCACAGGCCAGAAGCTTTGATAGCCATGGGCGAGCTGCTTCTGGGCGAAAGTGTGATTGTTCTGTCCTCCATGTTTCCCCTAGATCGGGCGACGGGCATCCGTGCAAGGTTTGCAGGCAAGATCGCCATCCTGGAGCCGTTCGACCATTGCACCAGCTACAAAGGACCTGGGTAGACGAACAGCTTCCTAGCACTTGAGGGGCTTGTGAGCCCGAGGCCCGAGGCTCCTAGACCCTTGCCGACTCCCCAGGCAGAAGATAAACCTGTGAAAGCAGATGTGTTAGAGCACTAAGCCGTTTCGCTGTGGGACATCTCAAAATGCAATACGCACTGATGGCTCAAGCCTTGCGTGCAAAAGAGCATGAGTTGCACATGCATTTCGGCTGTTCAGTTTTCATACTGGCAGCGGAGCCCATTGCGGTTCCTAGGGCCTAGGGCTACCTTTGGGTTCCGTGCCCATTCATATCTTGGCAAAACTTAGGTTCGTAATCCCTTAGCTGCTCCAGCGCCGCCCGATGGCGCTGCTGGAAGGCCTTTCATGGCAACGTTGTGTGCAAGTATCAGCGACCGAAGCAACAGAAGGCAAGTTTCGTTTACCCCGCTTCGATATGATATGGAGGCAAGAGAACTGAAGAAATGAGGCCCACTTGGGTTCGCTTAGTTGAAGGCCTGAGAGGGCCAGCGCTGCATATCGTCAAGCAGTTGGGCAGCGACAAGCTGGCCTCCAGCAAGGGTCCGGAGGCCATCATCGCGAAGTTGACGGAACCCTCCGACCCCGACGTCAACAAGAGGCACGCGAGCTGTATCTTTGCGGGCGCCAAAGAAGGAGGAGCTGTGTCTCGCCAGTGGGGAGAACCGCTGAGCATGTACATCCTCAGGAAGCGTTCGTGGTGGAGCATTGCAAGATGCTGCAAGATACCGGCACAGCCAGCCGACGATCGACCTCAACGCCTCCGGCGCGTGGCTTCATCACCGAAGGCGCCCCGACCAGTTGTTGCACGACAGGCACCACAAGCGGTGCCACAGCTAGTTGCACAACGACAGGCGCCACAACCGATGGGCAGGGCTGGCGATGAAAGGGGCTGCCCCAAGACACAGGCATTGCCGATGAGGCAGTGCTCCACAGTGGGAAGCATGTGGGGAAGAAGCTTGCTGACGTCTACCACGGCTTTCCTGCCTATGCCCGATTGGATCCTCCAGCAGGGCGGCAATCTATCCTGCAGGACGTCTTTCGCTATGCACTGGAGGGGGAGACCTGGGAGGATGTGCTGCTGGCCGTGCTCTCCATCGGCGGCGGCTCCTTGAGGTGGATCGAGCCATGCTGGTCAAGGAGCGCAGTGAACATGCCCTCGGTGCTGATGATCTGCCCCAGGCTGGTCCTCATCATCAGGGCGTGGTCCTCGGTAACTCGCACATTCTGCAATATCTGTTCTGCCAAAATCAAATCTGGCAACTTAGATCTCAGAATCGAGCTCGTGCCCCCGGGCGCCGGACAACGAAGGTGGCGCCATTGCATCCAGCGAGGTGGCCGCAGCTCCTGCTGAACTTCATCAAGACCGGGTGGCGGCACCCTCGCAAACTCACCCTGGCAGCGCAAAGCCATGTAAGCAGCTCCTCCTTTCGGGCAGCCGGGGTAGCCCGACCAGTGGAGCTCCTGGCCGCGATTGCGAAACGTCTCTTCAGGCTGGTGATGCGAGCCTTTCTCTCTTCCAAAGACAATTGTTTCTTGACATCAAAATGTTTGCCTGCTGCCTGACATACCAGGTTTCGGTCTCTGCTTGGATGACCTCTGCCGCATTCTGCTGCCATCTCCGTGCTCTTCTGGTCGATCGTCTCGTCCGGGCCACCCGGTGTTTCCTCCCAGGCGAAGTAGTCCTTGTGCCCACCTTTGTGGCCGCCTTTGCGCGAGAACTTGCCGCTGCCCTTGTTTGCCCCTCCGGCATGATAGGGCCAATTCAATGCCAATGCCGCGTGTCATGGAGCACAATGGCTGCGAGACTTCGCCAACGCCTGTGTATAATCAAGCAGAGACGCCAAGTTCATTGTGTTACATGGTCGTCCACTTCGTGGGGAGTATGAGAATTGCGTGTCAAGACTGATGACATTTCACTGCGTGAAGGCTCATCAAAATTGTGAAGAAAAGTGAATCCGTTGGCTTTCCTTCGAGCTGTTATGGTAGTGCGTCCGTGGCGGACCGGACCCACATCCACGAGACAATCCTAGAGCCGTAGAACTCTTCTCACTTCTCCTACGGAGAGAGTTTGCCCCGGGAGCAATGGTGTTGAATCAGCTGGCTGTAGGAAGCTCTAGAAGTCTTCAATCCCAAGACGATTGAGGAAGAAGCTAGTCAGTGTCAAGAATGGAGTTTCCACTTCAAGAACTTCATGTCGATCCAGGACGTGCTCTGCCGCAAGCGCTTCTTTGACAAGTGTGTATCCGCAGCAAGTTTTGTTGCGTTCGAAGACTACGATGCAGCCTTGAAGGAGAGAGCATTAAGACCTTATGCTATTCTTGCGAGTTATCTTCGAGGAAGACCGTTGAAGCTGTTGAGAGCAAATACAAATGGTGAAAAACCGCGTTCGAAACCAAGAGCACTAGCTGCCACGAGCTTGAGCGCAAGCACTTTCACTTCCCAGCGGATCTTTGTTGGAGTACATCCTGAGCTTCGAGCGTCTTGTCGCTGAGTATGAGTCCGCGTCCACACAGAAGTATCAAGAAGATTTTCGCTTTCAGGACTTCCCCGCTACGTGTACATGCAGGTGAATGCCGCCACTACTTACGTTGGACTGCGAGCCAGCATCTTGCAGTGTGAGATCGAGAGCTTTCTTCTACCTTGACAGCCGAGAGTATGCTAAAACGATTGGAGCTGGCACAGGCTTCGACCCTATGGACCTTGATTGCGCAAGGGCAACAAAGGAGACAAGGGCTCTGCCGGGAAAGGAAAGAAAGGTGTTGGGGACAAAACAACAACAAAGGAGGAACAAAGTCTTCCGGAAAGGAAGGCAAAGACAAGGGTAAGTCCAGCGAGAAGGGTGGCGGCAGGAACCCCAAGTCCAACCGTCAGTGTTGCAAGTGTGGAAAGTTCGGACACCGTGGGTATGAATGCAGATCCAATGTGAATCGAGTTCAAGAGACAGGGGATGACACTGCTTCTGTGCAGACCAAGGCAAGTTCAAGTGTTCCTTCTTCGGCGTCTACAGCTGCGCCAAAGAGTCAAGTAAGGAGAATCCACGCGGTAGACCTGGCAGATCTCGAAGAGGAGATAGATGTGACACACTTTGGTGGTCGACACATTGCTGTCGATGATGATGATCTCGAAGTTGAGGCAGAATTGCCTTCGACGAGTGCTCAGGGCTTTATGATTGGGGTTGATGATGATTGAGTTTGCGAGAGTAAACGTCAAGGGGGACCCCAAGGTGATTTTGAGCATGTACGAAAGGTACTGTGGGTGAAGTAGATCATGAAGTGATTCTGCCGATTGCACAGTACTTCCAGTTGACTCACTCCAAGGAGTTGGCCATGGGAGTGGTGAGCTCGGTACTTCTGGATGCAAGGTAATCGAATCCCACAAGGACAAGTATGTACTCCTGTCGTGTTCGAAGTTGATGGTGAAGATGGTGAGGTGATTCAGTTCCAGGACCGCGCAGTGCTAACTCAAGTTCGACAACCTCTCTTCTGTCTTGGAAAGTTGCTTGGTGGTCAGAGCGCAGAACTTGATCCACAGAAGGGTTGGAGGGTGCGTAAAGGTGACCGATCTTTTGCTGTTCACTGGAGTAAGAACTCACTTGCGACATATATGCGCATTCATAGAGTAGATCAAGAAGCTGAAACACGTCGTATAGCACCTGTCGAAGTTGTTACTCAGCCATTGGAGATCCGGATGCTGGTCGAGATCTCAGAAGAACGTGATGTTCATGCACAGTCGCCAGGTTGGAGTCTGACCGCAGACATGAAACAGCTCACTTAGGGATCAACTTTCAGACACCGCGTGACGAGGGAAACCGTCTTGATACTCAAGAGTGGCCTTGTAGAGCTACTTTGTTGCATCGAGGTGGTCGCGCTTATGAGATGTATGAGTGTGGAGAGCGTCGGGCTGATGCGAGGGAGATAGAGCTCGGCAAGATAGAACCTCAAGTCCTTGCTCTGTTGACAAAAGGACCCTTTAGAGCCCAAAGATGTTGGAAAGATTCACAATTGAACCTGCGCCTCGTGGACAACGCCCGCCTGAAGAAGCCCAAGACGACCCAATGCAAGTCCCAGGTCCCGCGAGGATTCCGCTAGACTTCCTGAAGGAGAACAGCATCAACCCGGACAAGGACCTGCGCAATTCCTGGGACCTTCTCCAGTTGAGGTTGAGGGTGCCGAAGAGGAAGCTGTTGTGGTGAATGGAGCGCGTCTAACAGAAGAGAGTTGGTTGCGAGAGCTGCGTACAGCGTGCCGTTCTTGAAAGTGTCGAAGAAGAAGTTGTTTGCAAGAGACTCGACTCAAGAAGGAAGTTGCCCCCTGCAGATCTGGTTCAAGTTTCGGCTCAACAAGATTGCGTGCCCCAGTTCCTACACTGCGCGTGCGATAACTGGACGTGTTCCAAAGATAACTCCCGTGGGAAGACTTGCGCGCGTTGTGGAACACGTTGTGCTGTTGCCTGGAACCCCGGTCCTACCAGGGTTGGCGCAGTGGTTTGCCCAAGCTTGCTTCGGCTGGCTTGAGGCCCCACCTGATGCAGACGAAGGGATGCAACTCGACCGTCTCACTTTGCTCCAGGACAATGTCGAGGCGTTGCCAGGTTGTTCGCAATCCCCTGCCGCCGCCGCCAGAAGAGCCCCCTAATCCCGTCAGCGAAGGATTGGACAAGGGCAACAAGCTGAGGCGAGCCATGAAGCTAAGCCTCCAAGAAGAATTGTGTGAGTCTTGCGCGCAGCCCCATACTTCGCACTCTGTCCTTTGGGCACGCAGTGGATGGGACGCTCGCCCGCAATTACCACTTGAGTGGCTGCTGCGTAAACACTACCCAGAAGACATAATTTGGCTACGAGGCCCACTTTCAAAGGCACCTGGCCCGCCTGGCCCCCTGCCATTCCAACACAGGGCCAGTTGGTATTTGGAACAGATGTTTCGGGAGGACCGAGGACAGCTAACTGCTGCACTAAGACTGAGACAATAGGATGGTGTGTGGTTGCGGCCACCCGGGAAGGTAATAGTCTGCAATATGTCGGCAGCATAAGCGGTAATTTTCCAAGGCCATCCACTTGCTGACGGTGAAGTCCGGGCCTTGCAAATGATCAAGGCCATGCGTGTCTCTGGATCCAATGAGGCACTGGATGTGACCACAGACTCCAAAGCTGCCCTGAAACAACATGGCAGTCTGGCTGTGCCCGCAGCTACGTACCTCTCGGAGTGGTCTGAGGCCTGGCAGGAGCGACCTGCCATTGCCCCCACTTGGGTCAAGGCCCATTTGACCAGCTCTGAATTCACAGAAAGGTTTGGTGCCACGGAGCAATGGCGATGGCATCTTAACCAGAGAGCGCGCTGAAGCTGCCTTCAGCATAAAGGAGAGGAGACACTCTGTGCCACAAACTCTCCAACTTCGTGGCAGGCAAAGAAGTGGTCCTCCTTATACAGGCAAGGCGGTTTTCTCTTCTCAGGAACAGGCGGAGGCAGCTTGAGAACTTGATTTCCGGGACAACCCCCGCCACACAGGACATGGGGTTCGGATTGCACCGCCAACCTAACTGCCAAGTGTTCTGCCTGCGCCCTTAACAAACAAGTTGATGATAGCTTTGACCTTTTTGACAGACTCCTGCGAGCAGGATGGAAGCTCTGCTCCAAGCAACTTCAGGTGCGGGCGGCGCGGGTGAAGACCTGTCCGAAGGCAGAATGCGCCAGGACTTATGGGCGATGGTCCGGGCCCAAGGAGCTGTCCAGTTTATAGGCCATATTATAGGCGTCTTGTCAGATGCCCGTAAGATTGTTGCAGTGCAAGCCAAGTCCAATGTCAGCGGAAAAACCAGACAGGTGAGTGAGACGCAGCCGTACTTGAACTTTGGTTTTCCTCGTCATCCGTCGTTCGGACAATCAATCTTCCTCGCTTTCCAGGCCAGGCTTAAGAATCCTTGTTTGCTTCATCTTGTAGATCTTTGAAAGCTTAGCGTACAGGTTTTTGGCAATGGACGGATTCTGAGAATAGATACAGATAGTGACATCGTCAACGTACACCAGAACCAAAGTCAACGACCTATCCTTCAAGCCGACGGTGCACAGTGATCTCAGAAGTCTCCAAACCCAAACTTGCCACGCAATGTGTTGGTAAACTTGAGGTAGCGGTACCAGCTCAGCGGTCCGACTCGTAACCCATTCATGGCTTTGTGAAGTTGCGCAAACAACGGCTTACTATCCTCATCACACATCCCATTCGGAAATCGAATACACTCAATCCCTTGCACGGGGGCCTGCATGGACGCAACACGTGCCACCTCGAGCCGCACGTGTAGCTAAGACATCGCACAGTGCCTCCAGTGAGGTAGTTGGGGACATTACATGCCATCTGCCAACGGATTGGGCCGAAAGCATGATTTCGGACCACAAATCTCGCCCGCACCCTTTCCGGAATAGCAGAGGATGGCTTCGAAGTCAAAACCCAGCGAGTGGTGTGGATTCTTCGGGTGGCCATGTTTCTGGCTTCCACTTCACCAATGATCGTAGCCGTAGCCGCACCCAAGCCTCATACCTTCTTCAAGATGCTTCCTCGGCAAGACCTTCCCCGAAATCTCACCTACAGCGTTCGCTGGCGCATGGACCCAAATCTTCTTTCCTCCAAACTTCATTCAAGGCCACTCATTCGGATCATCCTCTTTTTTAAGCTTCTTCGCAACCCTCAAGTCTGGCCCATCAAAGAGCTGTCTCAAACCATATACTCATTCAGCCACGTCAAGTCATCTTCCACGGCGGCATGCATCGGGTCATCACCGTCATACACACCACCGCCAGGAGGGTCAACATCCACCCATTCGTCAGGAAGAGAAGGGAAACACTCACCCAACTCATCATCCTTCATCTCATCCGGCGCAACCTCTGCAGGTGGCCTTTCGAGAGGTTCCACAGGGAACTCAAGACTACCTTCAGGCAAAGCTGGAGTGTCAGGAGGAGGTTGAAGCAAATCAGGAGGAACATCAAACTTTATGGGTCGGAGTTATCAAACTCAACCGGATTCCCATCGCGAAAAGAGCTGAAAATCTCAAGACGAGGCTTTAATTCCCGAACAAAGACTCGAGTCCCAGAGCCATTGGCGCCATGAGGTCCTACATAGATCGCTCGTTCCAGCGCTTTCCACGGTCCTCCGCCGACACTCTGGGTTGTCAAATTGCAGCAGAATCGTCAAACGATTCGAAACTCCGGGCTTCAGCTCTGGAAAACGGTGCAACTGTTGGTCAACTTGTCCAAGCTGGTCTTCCAATAAGAGAACGTCTGAAGGTCTCTTGTAAGCACTGGCCTTGGCAGACAGTCTCAAGGCCTCATCCCTCACTGCAATTGCCTCCATACAAGACACAATGCTGAAGGTAGTATGCGTCTGATGCATGACTTCGTACCCACGCGCAGCTTGTCCTTGGCGCATTGACGTGCTTCTGACAAGATCCATGCCGCTCAAACTTCTGCAGACTCTGCTGAAGGTAGTAAAACAAACATGCAGACCTGGAAGCAACCGGAACTGTCATCTCTGACTGCTTGATCTCTCGATCGTGCGTCGTTGCTTGACTGACGCAGCTGGTTGACGGAGTTGTCGTCTATAAGCGCCAACCATGACACCAAGACTTCGCGCCAGCGGTGGTACTCTTCCAGCTCTTTCACATGCCCCTTAGCTGTTAAACCAGATCTAAGTACCTTGAAGTTCCTTCCAAACAGACTGCCAAGAGCCAAGCCCCGGCCTCCTTGCACTGTAAGCAACAGCTCTTGACCACGCGGTTTCGGGAGTGGCAACCCGTGCGGGTCAGCGCGCCACCAGCCAGGTACCGCAGGAGTCCCAGCATCCAGACATTATATCACAGCTTGGCATGAATAGTACCTTGAACCGTGTTTGTTCTCCCCGCTTTCACGGTATGTTCTGTTGCAGCTGCCCAGATTTGATGACTCAGGTCACAAGAAACATGCGCAAGGCGAAGGCCAAGCAGCGGGAAACGCCCTCGTCAGGCGAAGCTCCAGACCTCCGACATCCAGCGCAGCAAACAACCCCCGGGGCTCGGAAGCATCTTTTGGTAGCCTCCCCACAAACGTTGCACTTAAACGTGATCCCTGCAGGGTGACTAAATGCCCTCCACATGCCTTGTCGAAGTTTCCTCTTTCTTCTCCCCCTTGTGGTGTCCTATCACGCTTGGAATTCCCAGGTGAGCAATCCTTGCCGCAAGTCCTTGCCCTGTCCTGGGGCAGTGTGGCCCTCAGGCAGTCGGAGGTCGGGCCAAAGGTGAGGACGTATATCTGCCAACCTGTCTTAGGTTTCATAAACTCCGGACTGCTTGTGCCTAATGCAGGTCTGGCTCAGTGCTGAAAACCCTCGTCCTCTATTCCCCTCCTCGTGCCGATATGGGAAATTTGATTTGCCGCAGCAGATTGGAGCCCTCGAAAGTTTGCCGCGCCTTGCGTGGGCCACATGGCCGGCAGTGTGTGCGGGTGAGACCGGGGCATCACAATTGCTGGAACCTGTGTTATCAGCAGGGATGTGGCAAGATTCTCCAGAAATAACCCGGAAGATGATCATGTGATTCCTGAGGGCCCAGAGCTCGGCGAGGATGCCACCTATGAGGACATGACTTGGATATGCGCCAAGTAGATTGACAGCAAGGGCTAGAATCGAACGCAGTATGTGCAGCGCCTGCCCTGAAAGGCTTTCATCCGTCACCTCTCGCAGGTGAGGGAACTCCCGAAAGGCGAGGGTCACTAAGGATACCAAGGTGGATGTAACGAAGCCCTCTATTTCAGGAAGCCTCTGGTATAGCTATCAGGTTTGGCGCTTGGTCTCAAAGATGGCACGCGGTGGCGATCATTGGAACTTGCTCGACGTGGTCGCAATGAAGCGATGACCCTCCAGAGCCCAGAAGTATCCTCGCCCTCACGCCAAAAGAGGAAAGGTGCCGCATCAGATCATGGCGAGATTGATGAGGCCAACTAAGTCGAGCTGAACCTGGCAACTAATGCACCAGCTACTTGCCGTCTGGCGGTCTTCACTTCAGAGCCACAGCCCTATGCTTTCTTGGCAAAAGAGTGAAGGGAGACGGCCTCCTCTTCATGATGAGGAGTATACATGTCTGCAATCCCTGCAACTTCTCAACCAGGTGAGGACACTGGGAGATGCTCACAAGGATGGCTGCCAGGCCACCAATCTGGACCTTGCAATTGTGAATTTGCTTACGGCCTCGCAGGTGGCGATGGGACTCCGCGGCCTTCCTCCAGGGGTCTGTTTTGGACAGGCAGCTTGTTTCGGTGCGTCACATGACGATGACCTGGTGATCGTGTCCACAACCGTCTACGGCACGCAGGACGCACCAAGGGGCTGGTACAAAAACCTCGACGGCACTTTGCTCAAGAAGGGACTTCGCCGAGTTAGGCCTGGTGTCGATTCATGTTGATGACTTGCCTTGGGTCGGTGGCGACAAGATGCAGGCGATCGTGGAGGGAGTGCAACAGACCAAACGCTTGGGGTCTTTGGACACTAAGGAGTTCAAGTACTGCGGACGTTGGATCAAGCAGGGGAACAAGGGCATTGAGATTACTTGCCCGGAGCTTATTGGCCGGGTTCGGCCAATCTCCTTAAAAGCCACTAAGAATGAGAAGGCCCAGCTTCGCTCGAATGTGGGTCAATGACTGGTTGGTTGCAGTTTGCCGGCCGGACCTGGCGTACTCGGTGGCACGGCTACAGTCAGCTGTGAGCTGGTGGATGCTGATGCTAATGGATTGGTTCGCTATGCTACGAAGACCAAGAACCAAGGACTGTTCCACACCTCGGCCGCGATGTTTTTTCGACAACCTCATGATTGTGGCCATCCAAGACGCATCCTACGCCGTCGATGTTGCGCCTCGCCTCGCGGGACTACACGAAGGAGATGCGTGGAGTGCTCTACCCGTTGCATTGGAGTGGCGCTCCACGGTCATCCGCAGGGTTTGCAGATCGAGCTTGCAAGCCGAATCTCTTCCTCTACTCCTTGGAACAAACGAGGCGGATTTCTACGGCCTCCACTTCGCACAATGGCAAGGAAAGATGGATGCTACCATCTGGGTGGTGAAAGCGCAAGATTTCACTGCCGTGATGTGGGCGAGAGACTGTTTCAGTCTCCTGGTGCACCTCCTCAATCCAGCCGCCGGCAGCGTCACGGATACACGCCTCGCAGAAATTTGGCGGCAAGGAGGAGAAGAAGTGGGGGACCCACTTGGCCAAGATGCCCCACCAGAGCAGCCGAGTACAAGCATTTGGTGGACGACGACAGACCGCATGATTGCGGACGGGCTCATGAAGAAGCTCACAGCCCCGGGCCAACTATGTATTGGATCTGACGAGGGGGCGTTTCGTAAGTCTTGTCCCAACATCGAACCAGATAACTGATAGCGGTGTGAAAGCAAATGTGTTACAGCAGTAAGCTGGTTCGTTGATCGTTGTGGGACATCCCGAGGTGCAATGCGCACTGATGGCTCAAGCCTTGCGTGCAAAAGAGCATGAGTTGCACATGCATGTCGGCTGTTCACTTTTCATGAACTCTGAACAGCTGCTTTGCAGGCCAAAGAATATTTGTATGTTTGCATCCTCGCCGCATCTCGAGAGAGCCAAGAGGTTCCCCCTATGCTAAATTATGTCGGGTGGGGAAAAAGGAAGGAAGACATTGAAGTTGTGTATGGTTCTCTCACCCCTGAAGGCTTTCTTTGTTTATTTTCCAGCCGTGGCCTCGACAGATGGTGGCGTTGCTGTTCCACTGAAATCATGGAGGTGTTCGAGCACATGCGGTGGCATGGTAGCAATTCGCCATATGCCCGTCTGACCTTGATCTGCTGTGCTCAGAAGATCATGAAGCATGCAGAAAACAAGCGGTACAGGCACTACCTCATTCCCGACGTGTTGCATTCACTGCGCCATGGGTCTAGTAATTGGGAACAGCGGAAAGCATGCATTTGTTTGAAGCACGTTAGTGGTCAGTGCTTGGGGCGGTTTGACAAGCGTGTCATTGGAGCCCTTGAAGAAGTGGTCGAACGATGCGGCAGGCACCGCTTGAGACATTGTGCAGAAAGCGCCCTTGTGAAGTTCAGGGCTCGGGTCTTGTGATGATCGTGGCTCCAAAGCCCAGCACCAATGCAGACATTCGGCTCTTCGACCCAAAGGCGATCAAAGGCGCAGCGGACGAAACAACAGATCTCGCAAGCACTGGCAAAGTTCGATCGCTGAAAGTGGAGGCGTTGACAGATTTGGATTTCCCCATCACAAGGATCACAAAGCAAGATATATCCTTGGCCAGCTTCTCGAGCAACGCCGCTACATGATTGCAGTGGGTCGTTGTGGAGGTACTTTGTGGCATCTTGTCTGCGGCTGAAAAATCGCGAGCTTGAGCACGGCGTCAGCCGCACATGAGTTTATCGGCGCTCGGCTTTCTGGAGGCCATGCAAGCACACGCGAATGCCAACATCCTTGGCTCTGCCAATCAGCTTGAGCACTCGAAAACATGGATGTACAAGCGCGCAGGGGTAATTTTAGATACGGTACATCCATAGCTCAAAACGAAACCCTGCAGAACTTACACAAATGACAAAACACCGGCCAAAAAACATCTTGTAGATCGGCCTTGCTCGCAGAAACCACTTGCCTGGCGCCACTGTTCCAGTGAAGTGTGTCCGTTTGCACGCCTTCTACCGGATCTTGTGACGGTGTCATCAAGTGACTGTTACCGAAACTCTCCACCAATCGTAACCTCTTCACACTGTATCCCTGAAAAGCCAAATTCTCAGCCAGCCATGTGGCCTGCCGAGAGTTTCGAAGAGTATGACGAGCACGCGATTTTGCGAACTATGACCTGATCCCGCGGCCCATGTACTGGTAGCATTTTAGCCCCAATCAGAAAAGACAAGGACTGTCAGAATGTGTGGACCGCTGAATGGAGCGTTGAGGTCGAGCATGTCTTGCTGAGTTGGGGGTATGAGCTTCATTTTTCCGGGCAGGCTTCGCCGCGCAGCTCACAAAGTCCCAGCACGTGCTTCCCCTCAGAGTTATTGACATATCCCTAGGCGTGTGGGGTGCAACGAACTGCGTGACCCAACAAGGATATGCTCTGCTCCGCGGACGTACTCCGAAATTTTGCAGGCCATTGAAAATGGCCTGTAAAATAATGCACCTCCACGAATGCCTGCTGACGTTCAGGCTGGGGTTTTTCTTTCAGATTGGCAGGTTTTGGCAGAGAGGGCCGATTTGTTGGAGTCCCGTACAGCAAATGCGGGCTGCAGGTGGGAGACGTTCTGCGATTCAGCGAAGCTACCCAGGCCTACGAGGCCGTGCCGTACAGACTTGAAGAGGTTCTATGTAACACGACGTGCAACATGCAACAAATATACCCGTACATACCCGTGCATATGCGGGCATACCCGCGCATATCCGTGGGCATGCCAACTTCACCCATTCCGCAGTCGCGCTTTCCCGTCACAGTGCATAAATTTGTGAGTTGCAGTCCCTGGAACCGTTGGGATAGTCTGAAAAAGTTATTTGATCGAGAGTGTGAACGGACGTGTGTGTTTGAGTGTGAACGGAAGTGTGAAGTTGAGTGTGAGAGACAGTGTGAGGTGGAGTGTGAGTGGGGATGTTGAGTGTGAGCGGAAGTGTGAGGTTGAGTGTGACAGGCAGTGTGACTTTGAGTGTGAGCGGGGATTCTGAGTGTGAGCGGAAGTGTGAGGTTGAGTGTGAACGGCAGTGCGACGTTGAGTGTAAGCGGGGATTCTGAGTGTGAGTGGAAGTGTGAGGTTGAGCGTGAAAGGCAGTGTGACTTTGAGTGTGAGCGGGGATTCTGAGTGTGAGCGGAAGTGTGAGGTTGAGTGTGACAGGCGGTGTGACGTTGAGTGTGAGCGGGGATTCTGAGTGTGAGCGGAAGTGTGAGGTTCAGTGTGAAAGGCAGTGTGACTTCGAGTGTGAGCGGGGATTCTGAGTGTGAGTGGAAGTGTGAGGTTGAGCGTGAAAGGCAGTGTGAAGTTGAGTGTGAGCGGGGATTCTGAGTGTGACAGGCAGTGACGTTGAGTGTGAGCAGGGATTCTGAGTGTGAGCGGAAGTGTGAGGTTGAGTGTGAAAGGCAGTGTGACGTTGAGTTTGAGCGGGGATTCTGAGTGTGAGCGGAAGTGTGAGGTTGATTGTGAAAGGCAGTGTGACATTGAGTGTGAGCGGCATGTGCGCATTTAACACTCAATCTCACACTGCCTGTCACACTCAACCTCACACTTCCGCTCGCACTCAGAGTCCCCGCTCACACTCCACCTCACACTGCCTATCACACTGAAACTCACACTTCTGCTCACGCTCAGAATCCCCACTCACACTTAACCTCACACTGCCTGTGGGATCCCAGAGTGCGAGCAGGACTGTGAGTTCGGGGTTTGGAGCCAAGGTGGGCTCGGGCCCGCCGCAAACCCGGCAGCCTGCACGCCCAGCTGCAATAGCCTCTGACTCTGAAGTCTATGGGTAGTGGTTCGCGGGGATTGGCCACCACATCATCCCACATTAAGAACGTTTTGAAATCATGCTCTCATTACAGTCATGCTCACAAACCATCTCATGGTTATCCCTTACTTCGTGCAAGTAGATAATCATAGCTACGTTCATCTCTCATGCTGCCACTTTCGCTTACGCCTCTGGTCTCACTTCTCCCACACTTCATGTCGAGATGGTCCTGTCTTTTTCATATTTGAGCCCTCACTTCCGCTCACAGTTCACGTTGGCATGGCTCTTCATGCGCACACTCCCGCTCACACTTCCGCTCACACTTTTCTCACACTTCACGTTGGCATGGCTTTTCATGCTCACACTTCCGCTCACACTTTTCTCACACTTCACGTTGGCATGGCTTTTCATGCTCACACTTTCGCTCACATTTCCGCTCACACATGTCTCACACTTCACATTGGCAGGATTTTTCATGTTCACACTTTCGCTCACACTTTCTTTCGCACTCAAGCTCACACTCTAACTCACGAAATAAGTATTTCCTTGATTCCACAGCTTGCAAGGCAGCGCAGCTCACAAGCTTAAATGAGTGGGACCACTCACTTACTACCAAGCTCAACGGAGGCAGGTTCGACGAGTCTTTCCCGAAATTAAAAGCCTTTGGCAATGACACTTATTCCCCATTCTGGCTCGGCCTGACTTTGTTCGCTTTTGTGGATATAGGTTCTCTCTTCCGTGTTTGGAATTAACGGAGGCTGGAAAACCCTAAATTTAGGATCTCCAGAGCTGCCCACGGACTAAAATGCTGCGACATTGCGTGCTATGTCCATAAAGATGCTACGTAATCTGTTCTCCAAGCGGGGTGTTTCAAAATGAGCCCCCTGCAAAGCCTTGCGCGTGCAGTTCTACGAGTATCGAAGTTGTCCATGGTGGTTGGGCCCTTGGACCGGTTCAAGCTGAATGATCTGCCGGCTGAACTTCTTGAAGTGTGGCAGCCATGATGGACCAAGGTCTGTGCCAATCCTATGCATGTTGGTACTCATCTTCTTGAAGGCTACGGGAGAAGGAATTTCGTGGAGACTTGAAGTTGAACTTCTTTTCTGTTGTGTTTTGCGACGACTGCGGTGCATCAGGATGTCGGCAACAATGGTCCCAGAGACTCCAATATCCCTTAATTAAGGAATATATACTCGTGTACCTTCAATTGTAGTGGGATCCCTAATATGATTTAAGGAATATTCCTTTTTAAGGGAGATTGGAGTCTCTGGGGTCAGCGTAGCTAGGGATACTGTGACTCGGTTGTTTGAGGTGGCGCTGGAGTATCAGCAGCTTCAGAGGCAAGGGTAACTGTAGCCATGGAGAGCCGATTCCCTCCGCGAGGAATGTAAACCAATCTTTGACATCACTGTAGATGCCCACTGGAGTGTGGGCGCGCGCCCGTATGTTTAGTCAATTTCAATCCAAGCGGACTGCCGGAGGGATTCGATTGTGCCTTGGTCGTAGAGCGAAGCCCAAACCCGCGATCAAACCTTGATTCGGTTGCGAAGTTGACCACCTAGTTGCAACGAGCTTGTCGCAGTCTGCCCATATGTCAAATTGAATGCCAACACTGCACACGATTTCATGGTTCAGTAGCTAGGGCAGGTAGGGTGTTCTCAACAACCGCATCAAACCATGATTGTGCTGATGGACCGGAAGCACGCCTCGCAACCACTACCATACAGAATGATTGCGTTCAGTGTCATTTAGCATGTGGACACAAGCTAGTCGTGGATGAGGCAGGCACTAGGGGGCACTGGCAAAATTTCAATGCACGTGCAGACGTGCGGATGCGCGCAGATGCGCGCAGATGCGCTGCATCTAATTCGGATCTGCTGGTTGAGGGGTGCCGGCAGAGCTGCCAGAGTGCCAGAGGGACCAGGCTCCACCCAACAGTACTGAGGACTGGTACTGACCACAAGTCTGAATGGGTGGGGGGGACCTGAGGTGTGGCCGCTCATTCCGCAGGGGCATAGGGTTGATCTGTATGTAGATCATGCAACCTTCCGCGAGCAGAAAAGGCCAAGTCAGGTTCATGGCTGCATGTGCGCCCATGTTCTGAACTACTTAACTACTTGGTCCATTGTTTTGTTCCAGACAGTCGCACATAATGCTTCACAACAGGTCTAATGTGGACATGAGCTCATCTCACGTGTCCACGTTCCCGTTCGGGCATCTTAATTCAGTTCCTTTTCGCACTGCACGATGCCCGAACATATTCTCAGCTTCTCGTTGAACTGGCTGACCGTTGGCCGTTTCGGTTTCATCGGAGGAGTGCTTGGTTCGGGTAGCATCCTGGCATCCCCCGGCACAGCCCGCGGCCTCCCTCTCCAGCTTCAGACCATGACCGTGCAGGCGGCAAGCAAACCTCATACGGATAATCAATGAGTGTCTGTCCTGTGGGCGCAGGTGACCGTGTACGGCCTGAGTGGAGACTCCTGGGTGGTCGATGGCCAGCAGGGCGGGGGCCGACTGTGAATCCACTCCAGGCAACACCCGATAACGGGTAATGACGATGTTCTCCAGGCTGGTGCATGGGAGATGTCATGAACGCCTTGGAGGAGTCGTGGGCTGGGGTAATTCATGAGGTTGCGATGCTTAGCTGAGTGCTGAGCCCGCAGGAGATCACAGGCGTGCCGGGAGCCCTTACATTGGTTTTTGGGAGCCAGGCGAGATTCTGAGCTTCTGAGGCCCCGGCGCAACCAGAGGCTCCTTTCTGGAACTCAGGAACTCAAGGCTGGAAGATTCTGCCTTGTTCCCTGAGCAAGTTGTGGCAACAAGAACCAGCCTGCATCCTGCCATCTGGCTGCAGCTGTGGGCGCATCGAGAACTTGTTTTTTCCTTGCAGTCGGCCTGGCCAGAGCCAGTGCAACAGACACACGAAACATGCACTTCACAGGCTTGCTCTTAGCACGCGCCTCAGGCGACCGCATATAATAGATGGTACTGGTACTGGAAGGGGCAGCGTTGGGGTGCAGTCAGGGTTTTACCATTGCGGGGGCGACACGCAATGGGCGACAAGCAGAGCCGTTTGACCGGCGAGCCTGAAAAGGACGCCTCTTCGCTCTCGGGCGGGGGAGATGAGCTGCCGAGTGAAGGTGAGATCCTGGCGAAGCTCCTACAAAGCCTGAGCCAATGTCCGGGTCAGTCCTTACCCTTGGCAGAGATTCTTTCTAGGCTGCCTGCACCTCTCCGCTCCAAGACAGATGCAGAAGGTGTGGTCACCTGGCTGCAACGTTACGGCATCTTTGAGGTGTCGGGACCGAAAGGGGAGGAGCGAGTGATGCTTACCGTGGGAATGCTCCCACAGGCAGAGAAGCCAAGCGCAGAAGAAAAGAGGCCGCCAGAGAAAGAGAAAGTCTCTGTGAACACCACTTCCGCGGTTCCGACGCTTCCGGCGACGCTTCCGGCTCCGGCACCACCGGGCCCTGTGCTGAACGGACCGGGGCCGATCGTAGGCGAAGACCCTAATGGACTCAAGATTGACAAGACAGAGAACAGGTTGACTTCCAAGGAAGCAAATGCTATTGTCGGAGACGACGACAACTTGAACCCTTCCTCTGTCCAGCTTCGTGGCCTCCCCTTCCGTGCAACCATCGCTGACGTGATGAATTTCTTGGGGGATCACGCGAGATTTCTCAGCCCGGTGAGGGACAATATCCGCCTTCTCTCAAACCGCGATGGACGGCCTTCGGGCTTTGCACGAGTGTTTTTTGTTTCGCCTCAGGCTGCCCACAAGTGCCGAGATGCACTGCACAAGAAGCAGATGGAGAACCGCTACATCGAGGTCCTAGCCTGCGCCGACCGCCGTGGCAGGAGGAAGGCAGACGATCTCCTCAAAGAGCCAACCCTGGCCGCAGCCCCTCGCATGTCAAAGAGGGTCTCACGGTCTCTTTCTTTTTTGTTTGTGGTTTTATTTTTGTTTTGTGGCGGAGCTTCCTTTCTCGCCTGAGGCAGTGATGGACGCTTGCAGCGACCAGGAGGAGAAGGAGAGAGTTCTCGAAGAGTGTCGGCTTCACATGAGCGGCCCGGATCGACAGCAGATCTTGCTGAGCATGTTAGGCATTGCACTTTCGGACCAGTCCCGGGCCTACCTTCGCAGAGCCAACCTGGGCCTCAAGCACTTCCTCGCGCGCTTCCCCAACGAATTCCTGATTGATGGGCCGAAGGGCTGTGAGAAGGTGCATTGGCTGAATACAGACTTCCCTGAGGAAGGCGCCGAAGTGGCTTCGATTCCGATGCTGGGGCCTGAGAATTTGAATTGGGGCTTGGGCCCCAACTTGCCCAACCTGTCCAATCCGGAGCCTCAGACACCAGACCGGCGGATGACCTCACCAACAGGGAAGGCTCCATCCGCTCACAGCCACTTCTGCATGGCTACCCCGAGCGATTGGGGAACCCCTGCACAGCATCGTGGGAACAACCCGCTAGACCTGGAGAACTTCCCCAACGTGGGCTGGCCGCCATATGCCGGTGCCCCTGGGCACGACCCAATGATGCCGATGTTGGACTTCAGCCAGTTTCCACCAGGCGGTGGCTGGCCGGACTACTCATGGCCGTCCTTCTCCCCGTGGAATCCGAACATGTCCTGGGGAGAGGGTGCACAGAAAGGTGCCAAGAAGAGCAAGGCTCCGGATGGCGCATCCTTGAGAAGCCATGCACATCTTCATCCGCAGGCACACCCCTTTGCCGGTCGAAATGGAGCTGTGGAGGAGCTCAGCGAGGGCAAGGAGAACAGGGACGACAAAAGTGGCATCGCAGCACTTCGTCTGAGAGGCCTGCCCTTCAGTGTCACCGTCCAGGATGTCTTGGCCTTCTTTGCGCAACACGATGTCGCAGATTTGATTCATGACGAGCCCGGATCGGCCCTTCTTCTGCCGAAAGCAAACGGACGGCCTTCGGGACAGGCCGTTGTCCAGATGCGCAGCCGAAAGGATGCAGAGACAGCCCAGAAGGCACTGAACCACAAGTGGGTGGGGAACCGCTACATCGAAGTATTCGTCTATGGTGAAGAGTCGGAGGATACCTTGGGGGACGTCAAGGATTTCAGTGAGATCTAGTTGCAGATGAGCATCCTGCAAGTCGCGATTTCCTTTTCCCGGTGACGGATTCCTTCTCTCCCATTGCAGCGTCTAGATTTCTGAGAGCTTTTCGCATGCCCGCTCCTGTAAGCCGGGACTTTTGGGACAGTCCACGGGACATGTGACCATCCTGTTTTGGCTTCAATGACCACTGTTGTTTATTTATAAATAGACCATGCCGGCTATACCAGTTCTGCTACTAAAGCCGCTTCACACACTCCAATTCTACTATCATCATGTTTACTGACTAGCGCGATGGTCAGCCTGGCCACCTAGCTGAGCAATTTTGCGAAGGTCCCCGACGAGCGGCAAGCCACACTTGTCACACCAAGATCTAATGTAAGCCGATTTCAACAAGGGGATGGAGGGGTTGCGCGAATGTTGCAGAAAAAGATGCTGTCCTGGTGCCTCGGGTCGTGCTTTCTGCTTGCCAGACACGTGCATCTGAATAATAAGATCAACCATCCCTGAGCTGAGCAGTCCAGGAGACGGAGGACTTGAGTACTGGCCTTACCAAAGGGCCACCTTGCAGTCTCTCCGTGCATCCCAAGTGCGGAAGTCCAGGTGCGCAGCCTGAAGCCTCTTTGTTCTTGAGTCTTCTGGTGCGGAATCCGGAGTTCGCAGAGTGGTGGCCACCCCAACGATCAGGGATTGGCAATCAGCAGGATGTCAAGGTCTTGCAGTCTCTCCTGGCACTTGTTGGCTGTGCGCTGTCCCAGGCGAGAGCGCCTGCAATTATCTGAGTTTCCGCAGGCTCGCTGCGCACAAACCTTGTGAGTGTGCCCCGAAATCGTTTCGTCAGAAGAGTTGACTGCTGGGCACTTTCGAAAAATCTCCGACGGAGGAGCATGCGCTAAGCAGATGAAGCAGTGTCTGCATGTGGGGTGGGAGCTGCACGAAGTCTATAATCCGGTAAGGGCCGATTCCGGCAACAATATTAATAGGCTAGACATGGATCTGTCCTCAGGAGTCCTCTCGGACCCAAGCGCTGGTAAATCCAATGTTTTGAAGATCCACACCTGCGTGCTGTGTATGCATACGTTTTGACGCGTCCGTACAGATAGGCATACAAGCGCATAGGTGTCTATGTATGTACTCGTATGTGACTGTGTCTCCATGTATACATTCATTAGGAGTGTTGAATGATGTATGGCTCGGCTTGGCTTGGTTCGAAAATCGATGCTGCAGCCGGAGCCGGCTTTTAAATCGACTGTGGCGACACATGCGAGCAGTTTACATACAGGTACATACATACGAACATGCCCACCTACCTACGGCACAGCAGGGCAGAACACAACATAATGTAGCATAACCCCCTATAGTACAACATGCTACTGTTTAGTACAATACAGTACAGATGAAGATAATACATTACAGCACAGTATAGTGACATTCAAAAACTGCGCTATAGCATAACATATCACAACGAAGCTCTCAATGATATAGCATCACCGGAGATTGGACCCTAAACAAACAAGTATTATGTAATGTAGTGTAGTGTCCGGCAAGCTAAAACACATAGGTGGTATCTCTTCTGCCATACCGTAATATTTTATGGCAAAGTATAGTATAGTATAGTATACGATACAACGAAACACTGCTACAACGTACGGTACGATACTCCATACTGCATGAACAATTAGAAACCTGCCCCAATCTACTCCAATCCAAGCTATGCAGTATACAATGGTATAGTCGAACATGTTTTGCCGACCCGCGTCCCCACCTTGTTCAAGCTTTCAGGCACCCCAAAAAGACCTCGGGCACTCGTGAGAGACCCATGCACACTTCAGGGTTTCGGGACCGCCGTGACAGGCACCCCCCTGTCACAACCATCAAAGAGTCCGTCAGTAAGCACTTCGCGGAATAACATATTTTACAGATGGCGATTGTAGTTGACATTCAACTCAGAAGTTATACAATGCATGATGCAATGTACTATATTGTGATGTATTCTATTATAATACTAATACCAGACTATACTATCCTCTACTAAACTCGACTAATGGTATACTTTACTGTGCTATCTACTCTACTATACTATACCATACCCTACTTACTTTACCATACTATACTTGGCGAGACGATACTATATGCTGTACTCTATTCTACTGTACCATACTGCATTGTACTGTACTTTACCGTGCTATTCTGCACTGTAATGCATTTTACTATACTGTGCTGTACTATACTCTACTGTTCTAAGCTCTATTGTAGCATGGTGTAGCATTGTATACCATACCGCGCCGCTGTACTTTACTCTGCTATACGGCATTGTACTATGCTGTACACGATACTATACCAGAATATACTCGCACATGTAGAATCAATGTAGAATCAACCCATGCAAAGTTCCATAGGGCTAGGGCGATCTCTGGTGCTGAACCCCTCCGATGCTGCTGCGGATTCCACCTAGCATCTGACAGGATCTGTTCAGAAATGCTCCGGAACACATCCGAGATGACCGAGAGATTGCCATGACTGCTCGCGCCCGGGCACTTTGCAGTGAAGGCTACTGCGACATGTTGCGTGTTGTGAGGTGCTGAAGAGACACGGCTACTCTCTCAAGTTTGCTTCACCAGACTTGCTGCCGCCTCTGCTTGTTGCAAGTACGTAGATTGCTGATCTCTGAAGGGGAGTATGTGACGCAATGACATTGACTTCCCGGAGCCTCCCAGAGCTTGTGTTGGACCTCGGGTGTCCAAGCCTGAAGCAGAAAGTAAAGTACCGAGGCAGGACTGCCAGGAAGTGGTTCTTTGCGCCGCGGCTTGCCAAGCACAGAGATAAAAGCAGACTTGATTTCCGAGATGCTGCTGATGACACCGACGACATTGGTCCTGGCGTTGCTATTGTTGATTGGCCATGCTTTTGGTGAGGACGATAACTGATGATGTCTATGACAACGCAGTGTTTCTGCGTGTGACCTCAATGTCGTAGCTGTGTCTGTATCACTAGCAGCAGCTGTAGTAGTAGTAGTAGTAGTAGTAGTGGTAGTGGTAGTGGTAGTGGTAGTGGTAGTGGTAGTGGTAGCAGTAGCAGTAGCAGTAGCAGTAGCAGTAGCAGTAGCAGTAGCAGTAGCAGTAGTCGTCGTCGTAGTCGTAGTAGTAGTAGTAGTCGTCGTAGTAGTAGTCGTAGTAGCAGTAGCAGTAGAAGTAGTAGTAGTAGTAGGAGTAGTAGGAGTAGTAGTAGTAGTGGTGGTGGTGGTGGTAGTAGTAGAAGTAGTTGCAAAGCGCGCCCCCAGGCGCCTGGTAGTTTCCTGCTTCTTGAGTGGTTCTGCTGGTTCTTCAGGGTCAGGAGTTAGGAGTTAGGAGTTAGGAGTTAGGAGTTAGGAGTTAGGAGTTAGGAGTTAGAGTTAGAAGTTAGNAAGGCTCTAGGAAGGTCCCACTTTTACCTCAATAATATTCATAGCAATACACATATCTCATGAGAAACCAAAAATACTTCCAATAGTACTACGAATGGTAGTATTCATGGCAATAATTTCACTATACTAATACTAATGATAACACTAATGATAATACTGTTAATTGTCATAACACTACTAATAGCATAACAAAAAGAATAATAATACTATAAAACAGACCAGACCAAGCAATGCCCTCAAAGCTGCGTAGGTATGCAGAGTACTAGCCTGCTGGTCTTTATTGTCTGCAGAGCAAACACCACCATTACACACTAAGATGCCAACAATGAACCCCAAAACCANAATTAGTTGCGCGAATTCCTGCTTTTTTCGCGCTAGGCAAAATTACGCTAATCTCCTTAGTGGCGCGAGATGTGTGTCACAAAACGCCCAGGCGCCTCAGGGCGCGCTAGCCTAGTAGTTGTTGTTGTGGTTGTTGTTCTTGTTGTTGCGTGGCAGCGGCAGTACTCCAGCAGCAGTAGTGGCTCAGTAGTAGCAGCACTAGTAGCAGCAGTGGCAGCAAGCAGTGTTGGTAGTAGTTGTCGTCGTCGTGCTGGTGGTGGTGAGGCGGCGGTATTTGTTGCGCTGTGGGGTGGTGTTGGTGGCGGTGGTGGTGGTGGTGGTGGCGGTGGTGCTCGTGGTGCTCGTGGTGCTCGTGGAGGTGCTGGTGCTGGTGCTGCTGCTGGTGCTGGTGGTGGTGGAGGTCAGCTGCCACGCTTCGAAAAGCAAGACCTCGGGTTTCCGTGGATGTCGGGGGCTCACTGCCAGCGGCTGTCCTCCACTTCCGGAGTTGTTGAAGGGCTGGGGTGCGGCACATCGGTGCAGCCGGAAGTGTTGCAACCAGCAACAGCACTTCCTGTCCAACTCACCAGTGTTGTACTTCGGTAGAGGTGCGGATGTGCTGCAGCAACCAAGGCAGTCCTGTTGTACCTGATGATGATGATGATGATGGGTTCAGCCGGCAGATTGGTGGTCGCGGGGTGGCTAGTAGTAGAAGTAGTAGTCGTAGTCGTAGTAGTCGTAGTCGTAGTAGTCGTAGTAGTCGTAGTAGTCGTAGTAGTCGTAGTAGTCGTAGTAGTAGTAGTAGTAGTAGTAGTAGTAGTAGTAGTAGTAGTACGAGCAGCAGCAGCAGCAGCAGGAGCAGGAGCAGGAGCCGGAGCAGGAGCAGTAGCAGTAGCAGTAGCAGTAGCAGTAGCAGCAGCAGTAGCAGTAGCAGTAGCAGTAGCAGTAGCAGTAGCAGTAGCAGTCGCAGTCGCAGTCGCAGTCGCAGTCGCAGTAGCAGCAGCAGTAGTTGTAGTCGTGGTAGGGGGAGGAGGTAGCAGCAGCAACAGCAGCAGTGGCAGCAGCAGAGGAAGGAGGCAGGAGGAGGAGTAGTAGGAGGAGCAGCAGTAGCGGTATGTGAGAATCTGCCATAAATGTCCGGTTTTTATCATGTGGGAGATCCTTCCAGCTATGAGCTCTTAGGTGGAGCAAGCGGGTTCGGCGCTGGCGCATGCTTCCGGCAGCCTGAAGGCCAACAAGGCTCAGCCGAGAAAGCAAGGAGTTGCAGCGTTTGTGGGGGATGCGTGAGAAGAGACGTGGTGTGGCCAAGCTTTGGCATTGGCTCCATCAGAAGGGTGATTTCCTTGCGGTGAGCTGTGGATGCCAGAGGCCGTGGTCCTCGCTGCCGTCGGGCAGTATGGGTCTTCTCTTGAGCATGCATGTGAGGAGCAGACGTCAAGCATGGACTGCTCCACATGGTTTGCAACTTTACGGCTGTAGGAACTGCAAAACGATCGCGAAGTGGCATCGAGCTTATTCTCTCGCTCTCTCTTTTTGGCAGCGTCACTTGTCTCTCTGAGGTCATGGCTGCTGTCTCCAACCAAGCCCGTGCCTTGCGACATGCATCCAAGGTCCTTTGCCCATGTTGTGAGAGCTCGGTTCTTGTCGTGTGTCAGATCTACAGGGCTCTGGCGCCCAACAGTGCGAGGACCTACAGGCAGATCCTGACATCGTGCTAGCAGCCGCAACGCGCGATGCAGCCGTCCTGGCCTTTGCTGCTGCCGAGGCCTGCGATCCGATACTGGTAGGCTCTTTGCAGCAGTTCAGTGGCCACATGTGGCCACGGCGAGGTGCGGAACGACAAGTATGTGATGGGGTCGGATCCTCAGCCAGGCTGTCACTTCTTCGCCTCAAGCTCAGTCTCTCCCAGGCAGGTCACGGAGCATCAGCCACACGGACTTCGCTACGCAGGCAGTGCAGACGCCCCACTTGCCTGGCACATGCTCGGGATATCTGAGGGGAAGACCTTCGAAGTGATTGGGGCCTCTGGCTGAAGGCAGGGAAAGCAGAAGTCGTTCTGAGAATCCTTCCGCCCGGAAGTCGCAGGCTCTGCAGCGGGATCCTTCGGTGCTCGCCTTTGCACCCCAGGCGGCAGAGCAGTGCAGAGCAGATGAGCCTGGGCCACTTTTTGTTGGAGCTCGTTGCACATTGAGGAGCTCCGAGCCAGTCGAGAGTTCATGTGTTTGGCGGCGCAGCGGAATGGTTTCGCATTGGATTATGCTGCCAGTGCCTGAGTTCAAGGCTTTCAAGGTCCTCTTGTGGTGACCAGTCTCCGGTAGAGCACGGCGGAGCTGAGGCGAAGTCGTTGCAGAAGAACGTTGAGCTGCTTATGATTGCGATCGAGCAGGCAATGTGACTACACCGGCAGCGCCTATTACCGTGGAGATGTATCCTGCAGGTAGAGCAGCAGTGTCAGCGACCTAGACTGTAGGTTCCAGCATCAGGCATGGTCCATGGTGGAATGCTCGCATGTAGTTTGAGTGCGGCGCGTACCTGCGCGTGTAGTTTCAGCCACTTTTGGAACTTTTTCGGGGTTCGGGGTTGGGGGGGGGTGAAACACTGATGTTACACATCCAGGTGCATTCACTGTCTCACGTATCACTTGCATATATCTATGCCTGTTGCTCAAGGTTCTAGCAGAGTACTGACTACAGCTGTGCGC
>BGNK01000968.1:157535-182874 GCA_003297005.1 Symbiodinium sp. clade A Y106 | reverse complement strand
CTTTTTGTCATATCCTTTTTGAAGCCCCAAGCCGAAACCTTCATGCCAACAGCTTCATCTGACTTTTTGTCGTATCTGTGGGGGGTTGGGGAGGGGGGGGTGGGGTGGGCGGGGAACAGATACGACAAAAAGTCAGATGAACAAACTGCACGAATGCAGTTGCTTTCCCTTGTCCCCGCCAGACACACTTCGGCGAGCCATGACGCCCTCTGCTGCAAAGCCAAAATGGCTTCTGAAAGGTGCCCTCTGCTGCAAAGCCAAAATGGCTTCTGGAAGGTTTCCGCTGTCCGCGACAAAGTAGCTTAACGCTCCCCCAATTCAGTCTTCTCTACCTATGTGAACATGTCAAAATACATGAATTCCTTGCGCTGGCCACAGATTCTGCAAGTCTGTATCTCCACTACATGCCAGAAAAGACAGCGTCAAATAAGGGCCGTGGGCCTACTAGTACTACGTACTACTACCACTACGACGATGACGACGACTACTTCTGCTGGTACCTGTTCGTGGTTTTGGCTCCAAGACGCCAAACACTGCACAATTGCAGCGTCTTCGGCTCCTCGTTCAAAACGACGGCGAAATGCAAGTCTTAAAGCACCGCACGGGAAACTACTTTAACTTAACCTACTGAACTATTACTCAGCAGCTCTCAGTTGATCGTCTTGTGTTTTGGGCCTCATGGGATTGTAATTGCAAGCAGCTCGCGTCTAAACTGCTTAAACTGAGATTGCAACAGCGTGTCTTGCATCCAAGAAGGTCAAAAATCCGCAGGAAATACAGAGGACAGAAGTGCGACACTACCATATAAACACCAGTAACTGTTATCAGTCCTTTGGGATGTCTTGGGCATGTTCGCAACAGGAATGGACGCTTGCCACTGCCTGTCTTGCTATAGATTTCGGGCAGCAGTGTCCAAAACAGCAGAAACACTGCAACACCCTGCGATTGCAACAGGTTTGCCACAGGAGCGGATGTTGCTATCCCCCATAAACAGCAAAACGTGCCACGATCAACAACGAGCATCCTGGGTACTGCCACTACATTGCCAACTCTTTGCGCTCTTCTACTGCTACTTCCACCACCACTACTACCACTACCAGTACCACTACTAGTACCACTGCCACTACAACTACTACTACTACTACTACTACTACTACTACTGCCCTGCTTGCTACTACGACGGGTCTCACTGCATGCACAGGAACTTGGAGAGTCGCCAGGAGGAAGCCTGGCGTTTCACGGCTTATGGCTGGAGGTCCAAAACTTTTGCGGGGTCCAACGGCACTCTCGAATAGCATCCAAGCAATTCGGTAAACACGAAATGCAAAGCAACGACTCGGCACACATGCTGGGAAAGCAAGCTTCTTTCGGCTTCTTCAACAGCTCAACGAGGGCCCAGGGTAGGTATCTTGACGTGCTGTCTCCTCCTTTCTCTAAGTCTCTACCTTGGAACTGAGGGGCTCTCATCGGATGCATGTGGCACGAATTCTCAGCTGTCGCCCAGGTGCAAGGAACGCTGGGCACGACAAGAATGCCAGACTTGAGTGCCCGTATTTGCCCCTGAGAGCACTGCTTCTTCACGGTGTGCCTCCTGGTCAATGACACCGCAATCCACAGGGCCCAGGACCAAGCAGGGCCTTTGCTTCAGCGAGCATGCCCCGAAACTTCAGAGGATGCGCTGCTGATCCAACTGAGAGTGATGGTGTAGCCTGTGCAGCAAATGCCGACAACAAGAACAAAGAATGCCCGCCAGAAACAAAGGCGGGGCTCGCATCAAGCTGCGCTTCACGCACATGAAGCTTCAGCTGCCTACTGCAAGGCTTCTCAGGGAGATGCTTGACTTGACAATCCCGTCCGAGCTGCGATGTACCGACCCGCACTGTATATGTGCTCATGCTGAACCTGGCAACTGTCGGCTCGGACTTGCTTCGAAGCTGAAATAGGCACGGCGCGACGATCTAGGCAGCCTTCACATCGTGGCATGCTTCTTGATGCATGTCGGCGCTTCAAGACTTGACTTGCTGGTACATGAGCACCAGGGTAGCTCACAAAGGGGTTTGACAGCCGAGTCTCGACACGTGAATACTCTCTTTGCTCGCGTTGGCAACATCCGGATCATCGATGTACACCTATGCCAGGTGTGTGATGCAGGACAGCTACTTGGCACATGCCTGTCCCGGCCACTCACGAGCTCTTCGACTGGAGTCAGAAAGGCAGCATCTGCCCTGCCCGCCTTCACGACTCCTTTGTCGTCTGGCTCGGCGGTCATGTATCTGGTGATTCCTGGTGGTAATGGCAAGCGCCAGAAACGCATTACTTACGCTTTAACACCAGGTCCCTGCTCTCTGCCGATGGCAGAGTGCCAAGTTGAACAGCTGGCGCTCACGTGCGAAAGCCAAGGCTCGCTGTTCAGTGACCTTGGCCTCGAGCTTCAGGCCGCTGGCAACCTTCTGTGGGCTACTGTCCTGCAGAAGGCCCGAAGTGCGTGGCGCCAGCAAGGCAAGAGATCGTGAAGATCAAGTGTATAGGCTGTTCTCGACTGTTGCAACAGCAAAAGGGGAGATGTCATGTTCCATGTGGGTTCGGCGTCCTGCGCAAATTGGCCATCCCATTCTCGCCTCACTGCTGGCAGCTGGTGCGTGGTCGGGGGCTCAGTTTCTCTGCTGAACAATGTGCCATCTCTCTGCTTTTACGGTCGTAAAGCTGCCTTCAAGCACTGGAACATGAGCACATGGTTCGCTCAACAAGACCCCGAATTCCTGTGTCCAAGCTTCGCTGGAACCTTGTAAGACAAATCTCCAGCTTCCTGTAGCAGTTGCTGGTCTTCTCGCGTGTCCTTGGCTGGACAACAACTTTTGACCTTGACACCTGACACCTGCTAGCTAGCTTCCGTCTTGAACTGTTGCAGTTTCACCTGGTTTGTGTGGCGCGCCTCTTCATCGAGTTCCGCTTGGAGCTTGGCCTGCTCCTGCACGGAAGGACGCTCGCCGCGCTGTACTGCTCTGACTGAACTCTGTGCCTCCTACTAAGCCTCCGAGAGCCTGCGCAAGCAGTCGGTCAGGACCAGTGGATAGCGGCAAGCCACGCTGCGCAGCGTTGCTGCGACTCGGATCTGCTTTTTGGAATGTGGATATCCTATAGCCGACCTCGGAATGTTGCTGTTGAATCCTTGACGTGTTCATGGACTGCCTCGGGACCCGAACCCCAAACCCTGACGTGTGGAGGGAACGCGCAGGATCGGGTGGAACGCGTTTTCCAAGCTCATTCTAGCTGATGGCTGTAGCTTCCTCAAGTTAACAGGGCACGCCGGAGATGAGACCAATTGCCCCCAAGTCTTTCAAAAGGGAAGTAGGCCACTCCAAACCGAGCAGGTGTGCTCTGCATCTAATTGTGGACTGCATCCGAGTTCTCTGCTTCTACGTCCTGCTTCCTCTTGTCTTCTTCCTGCTTCTGCATCTGCGTCCGAATCTGGCTGCAGCTGTCCTTGGCCCGAGCAGCATGCAAGGCGCTTCTTCGGAAGTAGTGGCTCATCATGGCTCATCTAGTGCTTGCCCGATGCTCGGATCTCTTCCGTGTGTAGCTGCTCATTGTCTTGCTGGATTTAGTTTCAGGTGGTTTCCCAAGAAAAGCTGAACATGTGGCCGTGGCTCCTTCATCGAAGACATGTTCAGGAAGGACAGGTCGATTACCGGCTCATACCTTGGCACGAGACCGCTGAAGTTGACCCAAAGGACCCGGGCCGGGGCCCGGGGCCCGGGGCCTGCCATGGTCCAGCGTGTAGCCTTCCGAGATCAGCTGCTCAAGCTGCCTTTGCGAATCTCAGGGACAAACCGCTCCATTCCTTTGAAAGAAACTACTGCAGCCAGCGAGCAAGCGTGACTCAACCATTTCCTGTAGAGAAAAAAAGCTTGCAGACTTCTAGCCGAAATCTGCCGGAACCACAGCTCCTTGCCCAGCAGCCCGAGTTGCTTACCTTCATCCAGGACCTGGCCGATGTGGCTGGGCAGAGCGTCACAAGAAGGAGGGCTCGATCGCTTCGAAAAGCCCTGTACCAAGAGTGCGTGCGCACCCACCTTGTCATTAATGATCAGATCCTGGGTCAATATCAGCTCCTTGGTGAGCTCGACCCTCCGTGATGAACGCAGTGTAAGGAAGCATGTCACATAAGGAGCTTTGAACTAGCTGTCGTTGAGAGTCGGGTGTGAGAGCATCCATGATCAGCTTCAAATCCTCGGCTGGGTCAATGCTTTTGCAGATCGGTGGACGGCTTTCACAATGGGACAAGGGGAAACGGCCCTGCAGTTCAGGGCTTGCCAGTAAATCAGACAAGCGGCGTTTGCTGTGCGTACTTTGACGCAAACTACCCCAAAGGAGGAAGCATCCAACATGGTACTTGAGGCTTGAGACTGTTTGTGTTGGAAAGCTTCTGTGCTGCTGGCAGCCGCCAGTTTCCTGTTTCTGTACATCAACTACGGCCAAATCTAGCAGTCTTGCAACACAGGCACCTGTCAAATGACCGGAGAAAAGTCACGAGTCCTTGTAAGCGACCTTGGTTGTCATCACCTACTACTTTAGGGGTACGCAAGGGGAACCCTACCCCCAGCCGATCCAGGCATTTGTCATGTCGCACTGAAGAGCAAATGAGAGCTTGATGAGCAAATGTCTGCACACTGCTGGGCTGCAAGAACACCATCGGCATTGCTTCGGCCGTGTTGGGTAAATCTACCCTGCTGCGGAGAAACGTATCAGAATCCTCCTAGGGATCAGCAATATCTTGGCACCCACCTCCATGATGGGCTTGGCTGCCGGTATGAGCTTCTCGTCGGAGGAGGCCGTCTCTCCAACCACCAGGATCTGACCCAATGCTTTGCAAATGACATTTGACAGGGGTACTGGCCCGGACGAAAGGCCGTGTACAGCTGCTGAAGCATTGCTCTGCAGCGGTAGCAAAGATAGCATGATGCGCTGCGCCTGGCCTGGGCTGGCAGCGCCTTCAAGACAAACTCCGCAAAGCGCAGGCCGCGGCTGTTGATGACGTATTTGCCTAGTTTCTTATATTACTGACTACACGAGCGCCAAGGGCATGGGAGGGGCCCGTGGGGTGGGGAGAGGTTGTAGGTTAACAAGCGGCTGGATGCGATCCGTTTCGCCTTGACATGCAACCCATCGGCTGGATGCAAACACAACGAACATCCCCATCGATAGCTGCATACATGCGAGACAGGGCATCCCGCTGCTGTGGCTGGGTTCCAGACTGTACTTCTTGGTCCAGTCGACGCCTGCAGAATGGGATGATGATGCAGCTGACTCACTGTGCGATTCGGTGCCCCCGCCGAAAGGGGAGGTGGAGCCAAGTCTGTTGGTCTCTGGAAGTTCCAGACCTGAACAGGAGTGAGGCGACCTTCGTGAAGGTTGAATCGGGCTTGTGCTCGAGAACTGTGCTGCCAAGTGCCGCGCTATGCTCGTTGTTGACGAAGACACGGACGCGACCTTAGGAGTGAGGACCAAACCTCTGCAAGGAAACGAGACTTCTAAGCAAAGTTACACTCGACAGGAAATTCTGCGAGGCAACGTGCCTGAGCCCTGGAAGCTGACGACCAGGTTGCCGTTGATGATCCCAAGCCTATGAAGTCCATGAGTGCTGGGACACACGCGGAAGACCCATAGTTCTTCCAAACGGTGACGTTCTTTTCGGGCCGGAATGTCGGAAAACTCCCATAGCCGTCGGTGCAGACACTGCAACGTAGCATCGCCGAGAGCCGGGCACGTGAATGTTCCGGATCTCGCCTGCAGGCAGATATTCAAGTCGCTTACACCTAGAAAGCCAGCGTTCTTTGCAGCTGTGCTTGCTTTAGTTACGAATGTTACTGACAGTCTGCGTTGTTGACGCTCCTTCAATGTGGCAAGGATATTTTCGGGTCGACAGAACCATATACACATGCGCAACGGCCTGTAGGAGCAGGGCAAAACACATGTCATCTTCGGGTTTAAGCTGTGAACCGTGGTGCTGACCTGAGCCAAACATCCAAGCCTCTACAACGTCTTCAAGCCCTGTTCTCATCCTTACACAATGCCTCACAATAGCGCCTTTAGCGATGACCAATAAACGTGCAACATCGGGGTGTCAGATGAGGTATGAAGTACGTTGTCGCCGGCTGAAGCTTGACCTTTTCATGAGTAGGTCTGCAGGACCCCCTTGGGCTATTCGAGTCGGCATGCTCCTGTGAATCATTGGTGAAACGATAGCACATATTTCTGCACGTTGCTCATGAAACCAGTTTTCGTTGATCATCTGCCAGCCGGCAGGCAAGCTCAAGCACCGGAGGCTTCAAACACCGCCTTTGACCTTGCGATTCATTGGAATGACGATGATGCCCATGATGGTCACACTGATGGCGACCGGAGTGTGATTTAGAGGATGGATGATGGCAAAAGTGAGGGCTGCGAAGGCGGTGAGGATGACGATGATGCAGGATGGTAATGATGATGGTGACGTTGCTCATGTTCCCTTAAGAAAATAGTTGGCACAAGTGGAACGTGTTTTTGATAGAGCCAAATAAAGTAAAGCAACATGTAAGCTTGGCATTTTTTAATGTGACTAGTGACGATGCTCACGGGCTCGCAAGGACCATATTTGGGATCTGTATTCGCGAGTTCCACAACAGATTATGATTATTGGGACTTGAAGACGGACGTAATTGTGATCATCTGCATCAACAAGTCGGAAACACAGTGAGGTGCTGGGCCTGACTAGCAGGGTGTTTGTAGCAGCTTCAGCAACAATTAATTTTGACATAGCGACCTGACCGGGATTTTTCCCTCTTGAATGGCTGGGATCAATGCCCGGGGTTACCGTAAAGGGTATATGTCACTGCGGAGTGTAAGCGTTGTAGCGAATTGAACAGTTGTGCATCGCGTCTTCTGGGAGTTCGAGGCTGCTGGCTAACAGTACCGCTCAGCTATGATATACAGGCCTCGGTGAAAGTAGTCACCAGTGCACTTCCAAGGGATGTGACCACTAAACAACATTGTCACAGTGCTCACAAGGCATTCTGAAGGCAGCCACATTACACACACAGCCACATCTGTACATGACTGCACTCGCTTGCTTCTCCGTGTTTGGTAGAACGTTCAGTCTCCAAAAGCTGAATAAGTGGAAAAGGGGTCTGGCACATGAGCATGTGCTCTGTGTGTGTACGCATGTATGTATATGTACACATACATTTTTCCAACCCTCTCCGACCTCCGCTCTCGGCAGGTCAGGGCACTAGCATACATCCCCAGCACACACTGATGGCCACGCCTCTTGGAGACAGGCTCAAACAGCGAACCGGTGCCACAGGAGGCCGAGGGTCCAAATGTCTACATACATGTATACAAATATTAAAAATGCGACTTTTAGCGGATGCAGTGAAAAAGTACGCCTGTATGTACGTACGCATGTATGTATGCATGCAGACATGAAACACATACAAGTGCACACATGCACACATACAGACACATATACATACATACACATAAACACATATGTACACCTATTCACTTGCACATATACCCATATACGTATATGGTACGCATAAGTATAAGTACGGTATGTACACACACACACACACCATACAGTATGACCCAGGCCAGACCGTGAAGTGAATGCATGTCAGCTATTATAAAACATATACATGTATAAGTATGTATATATATATATACATACATCGGATATACACATACACATGTATAACACGCAACCCAAGCACATGAGGGGGATTACATATGTATTTACGTATGTGTGCAGGTTTGTACGTATATGTACATGCCCAATCTTTTTTCTCATGGCTGCTTAAACTGAAAAGCAGAATTCCAAAGTGTTGCAGCGGCCTGAACTCTTGGCGTGATGCGCCTCCAGCCACTCGGTCCTGATTCCAAGTCGACCCATGCAATGTGCCATGAACCTTTCCTGATCAGGCTTCTCGCTTCACGGAGCGAGAATCGATGTCTGGTGTCCATACATGTCTTGACTAAGGATGGCGTCGAAGCTCTGTGACATGGGCACGCTGCCACTACCAAAAGCACGACTGCATTCGACGAAGACAGCCAGCTTGCCTCGTTCGTGAGCGCGTCCTGTGGAGCAGTTTGGTCAAGCGACAGGCCCAGTATGTTGCACTTCACCAGAAATAAATATGAACAGTTAATGTCAATCCAGCAGGCACCCACCAACAGCACAACTTTCTTCTCATCTACAACTAGCCAAGACAAGAGATCTTTCCAAGTCCTAGTTTCCCTACTGTAAGCCTGTAATTACCGGGCGAATCGAATTGGCTGAGCTCTCAGCGAGAGCTCCAGTGAAGGGTGTCTGGGAAGCCCTTTCCTTGGTGCCGAAAGCTAACTTCTGCCAGCTGCATCAGCTCACTGCTAAAGCTACTAAAGATTGCCGCATGCTGCAGGAGCAGTCGGGCTCTTTGGAAAGTCGATGGTGACAAAGGCCCTACTGCTGTGGAGCTGGCGGGGACAAGGTCCGGCTTCGAGGTGGCATAGACGAGGTGTGGTAAACATGGCCTGCAAGTAAGAGCCCGTGTGGCTGAGGAAACCGATGTATTTCACGCTGCAAGTGAACCCCCGGCCCCGGGCCTTGTGCCAGATGTGACGTGCTCATAATCGAAGGCAAAATGGTCATGATTACGCCTTGGGTCAAGATACAGCTGGATTCTTTTACAGTGCTGCGGGCGAATGCAAGTATTTGTGCACGCACGCCGCATCCAGGAGCAACCTGTGCCCAACAGGGCGGCAAACAATGCAAACCAATCAAACACGCTAGCAGCTATACAACATCGTACTAGTAATGCTGGCAGGCCGCTACCAAGTACAAAAACTCTGGTCACACAAACTCCACGCCACCAATTCCTACAAGGCACTTACGAGCCTGACGAGCTACAGAACCATAGAGTCGCTATTGAAATCCCATGTGCCATCATGCTGAACAAATGGCCAATGCAACCGCCGCGCAGCCCAACCTCGTCATACTGCCTCTGTTTTTGAAAGGGGGTTCGACAGAAACACACCACATCGCTCTCGAATCTTTGTTTCCCTGTGGCAGACCTGGAAACTCGGCCGGCCAGCGCCTTTGACCCCTTTCGGGGCTCAGCCATAAAAGGAGAGGAGCTCTCCATCCTAATTTCTACGGCCACGGGATGTCCACGGGCCACGGCCATTCCGAGGACTCTCCTCAACGTTTTCTAGCACCGTATGTTGAAAATCATGTTCAAAATCCGACACCCAAGCCTCGTTGGCCCAAGCTACCTGAAACGATTTCTTCACGAATGGAGTCGCTTTGCGAGACCAACAATGCTGCGATTGGCCCGCTGTGCCTGCCAGTAAACTGCATGCAGCTCCGTGCTCAATCGGTTCTTGACTCAGAGTGCCGAGCAGCAAAAAGAATACTCCTATCCATCGCACATTCTACATCTGGAGAGATGGATTGGCATGGATTGGCAGCCCCCGTGGCAAAACCGTGATGCTGGCCTAAGGTTTGTCTGCTCATGCAATGATATAGCGCTTTGGCCTCGCAGCTCGAGCTGCGCAGCTCAATGCTTTTTGGACATGCAACATGGCACGCAGCGAACAACCTGTTCAATCGAAGTGCTACAGCACGTGTTACAATACTGAACCGGGGGCTGCCGATCGGGTATCACATGAAACGCGTGAAACGAGCAAACCTGAAGGTGTCAAATGACCAAGGGCTGCTTCACCTGCTTTCAAGCGGCAGAGAGCTTGCCTGTAGGTAAAGAGATCGTCATGTGCACATGGTACCCTTTATGAAAATCTTGCCAGTTTCCGTACCGTGGAGCCAGCCGCCCTAGGCCAGAGAGCGCCTTTTAGCCACGGCGACGTCTCGGGCGGCCGCCGCCTTCAGCAGGCTTCGCGTCACCTCTGGCAACGAACGCTTTGGGCCTTCTTGGCTTCCGGTCTTCCTGTTTTGCGTTCGAGTTTTCTGAAAATGCCTGAAGGTTTGAGGACGGATGGATCCTCGAAGCTGCCCATGCTTTTCATGATTTGGATTGTGAGGAACCAAAGGGAGTGTAGCTAGTTGACTAGTTGGCTCTAGCACAAAGCCGTGTGATTCGCTCCGCGCTTGAGTGCAGAGTCGAGACAGTACTGACATCTTCTGACTACAGATTTCCCTGCCGAGAGGCTGTTACCGAAAATGTCCAGCTCGCCGAAAGGATCGGCATGCCTGTCAGGCTGGGCCGTCCTCAGTGCTGCCATCATGCTTCGGAGCGGCTACAGTGCAGTCTTGCTGTCGCCTAATACTTGTAGCCTCCGTTTCATAGCGACCTGATAGTTGTTGCGAGTGGCCGAAGCCACACGTGTTAGTTATTTCGAGATCGTGATCGATGGAATGCCAAATCAGCCACGGGGCGTTGCATTCGTCAAGCCTGGCTCCTCTTGATCAGCCGGTGACACCGTCGGTTCTATAGTCCTCGCATCTGTGCCTGCCACCCGTCGCGACATGTCACAAATGTGCTAGCTGCTAGCAGTCTTAGTGTAACCAGGTGACCCTGAAGGCTCAACCATGGCCTGCACGATCGCCGAAATGACCGAGATCACCGAAAGGGTCGACAGGGCGGCTCTGAGGCGTCCTTCTTGCAAAGGCCGTAGGATGCCTTACAGTCTTACACTAGACATCACAGTGACAAACTCTGCATGCTTTGATCAAACCCACACCATGCTCACTCAAAAAAGCAAATAGATCTTCCGTCCGGATCTGTCTAGCGCATCACTAGCGGCGAAAAGGGCTGAACGAATTCCTGACTAGCACATCCGAAAACACTCAAGCGACTCGTTCGTGGCCGCTGGTGCAGCCGCTGCAGGAACAATGCCTGGCAAAGCTTTCCCAGCAAGAAACAGCATGTCTCACTCTCACTGAATTATAGGTACGGGATTCAGGAATTTGTGCCTGTACCGCGATTGCCGAAAAGGTCCAAGTCCCCAAAGGGATCTGCATGCCGGTCGCTGCTCAGAGTCCTGACATGGGACGGCCATGTAAGGGGGCACCCAGATCAACTTTGTAGCCAGGTCTGGCTGCAAAACTCTGCTGCAACTATATTTATAAGGTTTACTGCCAAGCCGCCCTGGCGCTGGCGCTGGCGCAGCCTGCGTTTGTGGAGGAGAGGCCGTGATCGATGCAGGCCCTGGGAAAAGAAGCAATCGCAGGCACGTTGATGCATCGTAAACATGTTGCAGGCACGTAAAGCTGCTACAGCCCTCGCAACTTTTCACACCTGTCCTCGAAGTGTTAGAACATGAGGCTCTAGACGCTTTTTGTACATGACAACTTTAATCCAAGCCTGCGATGCGGTCTGTATTCGAAGCTTGGGCCTGCAGGCGCAGGCAGCTGCGCGACCAGTTGGAATCTTCTGGAACTACGCCACTACGCCGGCAACGTCTCTAGGCCCTATATAGGCGAGCACCCATCGTGCACAGATGCAAACTGCCTCCTGGGAGGCGCTTCCGCTTGGGAGTGCAGGCTGCGTCGGACTCGGACTTGCCGTGTGGCTCCGAGGCTCCGTCGCGGTCGCGGGTTGCGTTTGAGCCTGATGGGGTGCTGCCTGGGATGTAAACGGGAGAGGCGCGGCCACGCTCTGCAAGGGCGTCTGCGTCCGCTCTGGGCTCGCGCCGCTTGGGCTCTCCTCGGCTGTGGCATCCCCCAAAGGCCAGGGCCTTGGCTGCGTAGAAAGCGAATCAGCTCCCAATCCCAAAGGGCAGCTGAGAGGCTGAGGGCTCGTGGCGAGCTCGGCAGGGTGTGCCTGAGGTTGTGGCTCCTTGCAACATGAGCAGGTCGTTGCTGCGTGGGAATGACAGGCAATGGCAAGTCGTCTCCTCTGATGAGACATCTGCTTGCGTTGTGTCTGCTTGCGGCTGAGGCTGCGCCTGGAAGTCGAGTCACCCGCCCAAGGCACTTTCGAAGACCACGACTTGATGGAACTTGAGAAGCACAGGCCGGGCAGACTGTTGAGCGCTTTGCTGGAAGGTCCCAAGGACAAAGTAAGGCACTGAGGTGCCGCAGGTTAGTGTCGGAAAGGCCTCGGGCTGCGCAAAATTCTCCCCGGCTAAAGAGCATGGAGCTACGAGCACTTGCTTGCAGGCATTGACTATGTAATCAAAGCGGTTGTCGGAGTCCTGTCCTCAATGCCAAACCGGAAACCCTCAAGCATCCTCGTATAGCCTTAAGGCCAAGTCTACTGTTGCTTGGAAATGCGGCCACAGCGGCTGGCAGCCACCCGTGGCTTGGAGGGCTTGGGTTCAGGCACCGGGGGCGGTGGTGGCCGCGCACCTCTGTCGGACTCTCGAAGAGTGGATTCTGACTGCTCTGAAGTTCCAGCCAAGGGACATGCAGATCCTCTGAACTCCTGTCGCAAGATGGCAGACGGTCAGTATGAACACAGGACGTGAACGCCAAGTTGTGATAAATTACCACGGTGTGTGAACTCTGGGTATCTCCGGGACTTTTACAGCAGCAGATTGGCAGACGCCCTTTCAGACTTGGAGTCGCCGGAATTCCCAGAAAATCTCTGAAAGCCGGATCACTGTCAGCTCCCCAGGCTCCTGCATCACTTGAACCCTGCGCTGGTGGGTGCGGAACTCCTCCAAGTCCTTTCCGTTGGGGTCGAAAACAGACTTCACCTCGGACTCGGTGTTTTCAGATTCTAGAAGCTTCATTCAGCTCAGGTGGCTGTATCTGTAATCTGCGTCGCCGGATGATCGGGCACTTCATGACTCCGCTCAATGCTGCAGCGCTTCAACATCGTTTCGGTAGCCGTTGATCTCCACGGTAGGTCGGCCGTTGTTCATGAAACTCCCAGACTGCTAAATATCATTTAAGTGCTTCCCCCTCGCAGCAGGCTGGAAGACACGTGTAGAATTTTCTTCGCTGACTGAATCTTTCTAACGTTATACGGGGTTTTATGTAGATGGGGTCTTTCATGCGCTTTTCCAGCGACTTGTTCATTTTGTTAGCAAATTTTTGGGCGATCTTTCATGCATTTTTGGGTTGCTCGGCGGATTCTTTTGGAAACCCACCTCCTTCTAATTGAGCCTACCGAACCACCCAAAACCCGTCTAGCTACACCTCAAAACCCAAGCCCGCCCCCACAACCCCAAACCCATGAGACCCTCCGAAACCCTTCTAATTGGTTTATCGCCTGCACCCCAATCGAACCCGAAACACTTCTGTACCACTCTGCGTGAATTCAGAATGAGCCCTTGGCTGCAGGTGAGCTGCTGTCATGATTCGCTTTACCAGCAGCTGGTTTTCCTTCTCGATCAGCGTGTCGCGAGCGTTGGGCTTCCTGCACGGGTGCTTCAAACCATCCTAAACCAGTGCACTTGCCCGCAAAAACACCAACCCGATGTTTCTGATTTCTGGGGAGCGGCGGCAGTCGAACATCTCAGTCCTCATAGACAGCATACAGCTGCCACTTGCCATCAATGTTCGCCCTTGGTTTTTGGCTGCTGGACGGTATAGTCATTCCGATAAGACATATATAATCGCACGCTTGACATTCCACGGCCTGAAGTCGCGTTGT
Source organism: Symbiodinium sp. clade A Y106 (assembly GCA_003297005.1). NCBI lineage: Eukaryota > Dinophyceae > Suessiales > Symbiodiniaceae > Symbiodinium > Symbiodinium sp. clade A. Next base: position 169,297 of record BGNK01000968.1, on the reverse strand, counting down.
AAGAGAGCTCCCTTTACAATAAAGCTCGTTTCAATCCATAAAGCTCTTTTCAATCCATCGACATCCAAGCCGTCAAATGCGAAATACCTGGTGCAAAGCCTCACATGAAGCAAAGCCGCGCATCATATCGTCGCTCAGGCGATCTCGCCGCAGTGTTCCGGAGCCTTGCTTCAAGCATGGCTGGTCCATGCACTTAGTCACGCTGAACTGCAGAGTGACTAGAGAGAACGGGCAATACAATCCGAAGCGGGTCTGAAGTGCCTGGACATCTTGAGGCCTGAGCAGTCGCTAGAATCGGGCAAAACTTGACTTATGGCAAGCGCATATTTATGCAGGCGAATGGATCTCCGACCCTGCCTCGGTTGGTCTTGTGAAGACTGCGGTGCGTGTCGCGGACGAAGGTGTCCATCTGGCAGCACGAAAGCAGTCTCTCGATGTCGTAAACGTAAAAACGATGATAAACGACCAGACACTGAGCGTAATCATTCACATCTGCCGTCTACAGCAACAGAACAACGGACTTATGCTTTCTGCCTCGTCTCTGGGCCGGCATCCCCAGGAGAGGTGGTCCCACAACGCTGCAGCTCGAGCCAGCAAACCGTCAACGCCCGCGTATGTGCATGTGTGTGTGTGTGTCTGTGAGGGATGGCCAACTGCTACTCCTACGCGCTTTAGTCGTTGCATTTCACGGTTTTGATGCTTCCCCCATCTGCACACATGCACGCAACGACTGGGGGACAGGTGAAGAACCGACCCCGAGATGCATGCACTTATACCTGCGTGCTGCTGTTGGTATTTGCAGCCTTCTGCAAGTGCACACCTCCGGGCACAGGTGAAGAACGGACCCCGAGATGCATGCACTTATGCCTGCGTGCTGCGGTTCGTTTTTGCAGCCTTCCGCAAGTGCACACCTCCGGGGACAGGTGAAGAACGGACCCTGCGTGCTGCGGTTCGTTTTTGCAGCCTTCTGCAAGTGCACACCTGCGGGGACAGGTGAAGAACGGACCCCGAAATGCATGTACTTAACCCGCGTGCTGCTGTTGGTATTTGCAGCCTTCTGCAAGTGCACACCTCCGGAGACAGGTGAAGAACGGACCCCGACATGCATGCACTTATACCTGCGTGCTGCTGTTCTAGTTTACAAGCATGTCCGAGGATCCCGATTGACGCGGTTTAGCAGAATCCCCAACTGCACACTGGACCTGGGACGACTTAGGGCCTGGACCCTGCAGCAAACAAACACCGCAGATCATCATCNTTACAAGCATGTCCGAGGATCCCGATTGACGCGGTTTAGCAGAATCCCCAACTGCACACTGGACCTGGGACGACTTAGGGCCTGGACCCTGCAGCAAACAAACACCGCAGATCATCATCCTGGAAGCCTTTTCCTCCATTCGCACACCGAAACGCAACGACCCCACAACAAAGCTTTCCCCCGAAGGTCTGGCGCTGCCACGAACAAAACGCAACGACTTAAGCAACTGGGAGTACCCGCCCGGGATTGCTTTACGTCTCCACGAAACTTCCGACATGGATGTAGGATTCTGCTCAGCTTCCACTGTGGCACCGGCAATGGAACAAGGCGATGCAGCTGCACACTGACCTCCCGAAGCCTACAGTCAATCATCCTGTGAGCCCGTGGCAACGGATTTCCCAAGACATCGGACTCCTGCAGTGCAATCGTCATCATCTCAGAGCAGCAGTGCCGGCGAGCATACTCCAGCAAGTGGCATGGTCGATTCTATTGTTTGGTTGAATCGCTCCTCCACTTGATGCGCTGAAAGGAAGATACTCGTAAGAGATCCTCGGGCCCCTCAGGGGCCATGTGGCCTATCATTCGGCTGGGATCTGGGTCATCGCAGCACTTGCACGTCGCTCTGGGTTTACAGCGTCGGCTTGGAGGCTGAAGACGACGTGAGGTCTGCTCAGACTTTTCAGTTGCACGCCATGTCGGTGCAAGTGCCGTGACAGTAAAGCGGACGTTATCACCGGGCGGATCGTTCCAGGACGAAGTCGGTGAGATCCATGACCCTGTCAAGCCGGCGGGATATTGAGTGAGGAGCGAGTTGATATGAGTTACGACACCAAAGATTGATTATTTCCAATCCAACTATTTACCACTGAACAACTGTATGAGCGATGCTGTCGCAGGCAGCTTGGCAAACATGCTTACGATTGCTTGTGGCTCTGGCTGGGCCTCAGATCGGTCTCACTGTAGTGTGGCTTGCACAGATAGACGGAGGACCGAGGGCACGGCGAGGGGAAGTCGAAGATGAGAGTGTGCGGCATATCTGCCCACAGGAGTCAATTGTCATTTTAGATGTCATGTAGTCTCAAGAAGTCTTAACTGGTCAAACGCTGAGCGCCAGGCTCGGGCCGGGGAACTCTTTTGAGAGCTCATCGCGGATAAGGACCTCGACCCAACTTCGCCGAATTCTTGCACGCCCATCACGGCCCCCCCCACATTGTGATGCTTGAGACACTTTGCCACCCTGGGAACCGAAGTTCAACGGTGTGTCTGCAGTCCCTGCGGGGGCAGTGCATGCCACACTCTAGGAATCCGGCAGCTGTTGTGCTGGTCACTCCATGTGACATGAGGGCAGCTTCCTTGGCGGGCATCATCTCGGACTCAACTGACACGAGTCAAGGGCGGTGATCATGATCCAACTATGTCCAACTTGCGGATGTGGAGAGAACAACGGTCTCCGACCCAACTGCGCGCACTTTCGCTTTTTCTGGCATGCAGTGGCTGCAGCATGGTGCCTACAGTCCATAAGAGAAAAAGTTTCCGGCATGCGTCCTCGATCCCTTGCATCTGCTGACGGAGTCCCCCTCGCAGCTCTGATTAAGTCTCTGTGTCAAACTTTGCCCAAGGCGAAACTGGGGAATCCGTGAAGGTGCATCTCCCACTACGGCAGGATGCCACGACCGGAGCTGGAGGCAAGAATCGAAAGCATCTAAAACCCATACGGGTAGCATGTTGCAGTGTCCTGTTGCACCATCGACCAAAACCAACTCTAGCTTGTGGCAGCAGCGTTTGCACAAAGACTGGCCTCGGGAAGGGAAGGTTCTCTACGATGCACGTTCCCTACTACCCGCGGAATGACCTGAGGACGCTGAGCAGCATCACAGCTGCATACAGAAAGGAATTGATGTAGCAGAGATTGTTGGGACAGGCTGCCGAACTGCCAGTCTTTGCCTTGCCCGACGGGCTATCGTGAACAGGCGTGGCAGGTCGCTTCTGAAAATGGTCCTTGCTTGTTGTTGTCCAACATCCGACGAATCTTCTGAAGTTCGAAGATCTCGTTAACAAGCCGCCCGAAACATTATTCATACAAAATCAGACAAACCACGCGGTAATTCCAAAAAACCATGACGCACATCTATCCTCTACACGCAAGCAGAATCCTCGTCTAGTTGGTATGGCAAAGTTCGTCTTCGCTGCCGTTCCAGAGCTTGCACATTGCGGACATGCGCGCCGGTAGAACCCTTTTCGCATGAGATTGCAACGTTAACATTAGGTACCGTCTCGGAGAACGGGGGGCCGGACAGGAAAAGGCCAAAGGCTCTCTGGGGACTGTCCGGGCCTGGGCTGCTCGCCCTCAGGCCCAGCCCAGCCTCTGTTTTGGGTTGCCAGAAAACTTTTGCTTTTAGATTCTGTTGGACGTGCGTAGGAAACCCAACCCAGGCCCAGTCCCAAATGCAGGTCCATTTTTCAGATCCGAAGAGAGCCTCTCTGGCCTTTTCTGGGCCAGATGCTGTCTCGTGCTATCTCCGAGCTGCATGCATTCTCGTGGAGCCACCATGCAGGAATCACGTCGCTGCTTGACAGCAGCTGACAGTGCTCGTACGGAATCGACGCGGCTCGGCAGCATACTGTCTGAAGTTTACAGTCTTGTTCGCGGTACTCGGATGCCGGATGCTAGGCTCTGGTTCGATTTGTTTTGTCTTTCATTTCTTGCTGTTCTGTTGCCCGGCAGCCCCCGATTTCGGCGGTGAGAGTGCCATTGTTGCCGCAGTCCCAAGCCGGATGCATTTGCCAGGGGCTCATTCATCGAACTTTTGGCTTTGTTTTATTGTCTTCGAAAAACTGAAAATGTCTGATCATGCGGGGAATGTTTTTGTGGTGCCTCCAAACAGCTGTGATGCCCTCAAAGTTCGAAACGCTCTCATCGCCTCAAATTCAAAAGCGGTCGGGCTTTTCGGATTCGTGCGTTTCCCACCAGTACCTGTATTTCTGAAACCCGGCCCCCCGCCCATTATGCGACTGCGAGAAATCACATTTCTTAGATCACATTTCTTAGACCCGCCTCCTTGTGGTTCATGTGCTGTGTACTCGGTTACTCGCACCAGCATACAGCTTCAAGCGGCTCTGCCAGCGACAAAAGGTCTGACTTAAGTTCCATGAGAATTGCTCATCAACTTGGCACTCGCGCTGCGACAGCACGTCGCCCGGAGGCTTGCAGAAGGTGGAGTTGATAACGAAACAAATCCTAGTAGCAGTCATCCGTCATTTATCAGACCTTGCGGATCGGAGGAAGTCTGACAGTCAAGTCAGTAGCCGACCTCAGCCATGTTCCGTGAATTTGTTGATTAGCCTGCTTGCAAGCACAAGCTCTTCCCCTCCCTCCCATCACTATCGCATAGACCGAGCTGCCGTGAGGCAAGCCTGACAACCAAGTGGCTTCTGTCGCTTGACGCCTCTCCGTTTGGGCGATGGCGATCTTCGAATGGCAGCTTCCTTATTTGAGGGCAAGCTTGGGGATTCACATGGGCAAAGAACCTTTCTCTTGTCAAGCCCGAAGAAGCTCTTTTGCCGTGTGAAGTTGCATCTAGCTCCGGCTGTAAGCAATTTCAACCCGAATCTCGGAAACACCAGCCATCAGGCCAAACAGCCGAGCTTGCTCGCGTCAGCGTAGTTCCCTCAGAAGGGCCAAGGTTATCACGGACCCATTGCGTCAAACGGATAACAAAGATGCGGCTCGATTTTTTTGCGCAAGCTTGAATGCTGGGGTCTGCCGGCACGGGTCCCGCTCTTATGCATCCCTAGCGTGCCACACAGCAGCTGACGCGGCCCGTGCCTCTTGCTTGTTGCCGGTCTTTGACTTCGGCGTTGGGGAGTCGTTGCTTTTCCCCTGAGGTTCACCGGTTGATGCGCCGAGTCAGGGTCGCTCCCTTTTGAAGATCTCGAAACTCTGAGGTTATGGCGGACGGCGAGCTTGGGAGGTGCTCTTCCGTCACAGCGAGGATGTGCCTGGAGTGGCGCTTCAACATGTAGAACATCTCAGATCCCAGAAGATCGCAAGCAAGGCTTCCTGAGGATCACAGACATCTTCGGACTGAATGCGTGCAAGCTATCCGGGCACATGCTATGCAATCAACTCCGAAGCTGGTAATATTCTCAAGCACCGACCACGAGGCTCAACGTGAAATGCCATCTCTAACCAAACATTGACGGCAGCCCAGCTGCAGCAGAACCGACATGATGCTCAGGTCACCCTGCAGCAGGCATTGGCCAAAACAAGATTATGATTATATGAACTCTGTGAAGCTGCACTCTCTTACTATCTCTCTGTGGCTGGCTTCTTCCGGCTCTCGCATGTCGCCCTGAGCCTTAGCATATTGACCCAGCAATCTCGAATTCCATGCTCTAAAGTTGCAAACGACTAACGCTTGAAGCACTCACCCTCCGGACTCCCCTCCTGTGCGCTGGCAAGTGCCACGCCATGGTCCCGAGCTTCCCGTAGACGGGCCTGGGATTGGGACGTGCCAGTGCCACTCTATCGCAAACGGGAGCTGCAAGGTTCCTACGGGGATCTAGCAAGCATGGCACAAACGCAAAACACGCAAAGACAATGCAGCCTCTCAGATGCTCGGCTGCTAGACTGTTCAATCTCGGCCTTTGTAGCCATGATCCATAAAGTCGAGCCAGTGGTCGCTTTGCTGCATTCTCCCTGTTTCCATCGTTGCAGCTTTTCGACATCGGTGGTCGGGTGGTCTTCAAGGTCTTACAGGTTTGGCCCTTCGTGTCACATCTGGGTCCATTCACTCCTAGGTCCTAGGCACATCTACGTGAGCCATACATGGCGGGACGAAGTCGCCGTGATGTGCGGTGAGAGGCACTGGGGTGCAGGAGCCAGAGATACGGACATGGAACTATCAGTGCACATCACTGTCACAGCTGTGCGGCTGAAGTAATCGCAATTCCCTCACAAGTCCCTTGCACCCCTACTCCTCTCATGCTTTTCTGAAAGTTACAGCCTCACAGCCGTGACGACGAAACATGGCTTGCTCGGCTACGCTGCATCAAGCGCCAATTCTGCCAAAGATCCCCCAAGGCAATGCCATTGTGCAGGAAGGTCTTTCCCTCAGCCTTGGAACTGGGCTTTGCCTTCCCCGCTCTGGCATGGCCATGGACTTCAATGTGCAAATCGTTGTTTAAATTATTGCCCAAAGGCTGTCTCCCAGTCACTGATAGAATCTATCAGCTTGTCCCGGAGCTCGGGATATTGACGCACGAAACCTGAGTGTTCGTGGGGTCAAGTACGACCTCCCGAAGTCTGTTGCAGGGCATGTATTGGCATGGAGCCTTCTCGAACAAATCTCCTGTCTTCAACTCCCCAATTCAACCGCAACAGCTGTGTTTGAGACTTGGAGAGGACCAATTTATCTGAAAGTGCTGTCCGGTTGCGCCGTCGGAATTTCCTGAGCAGCTGGATGGTCAGGAGCAAGCACCAAGTTCTACAACGCTAAGTATTCAATGGTGGAGACCAGCTGCTGCGATACTGCATAACCTGATGGAGGCAGAAAACCTCGTTCAATCACCAAGTGCTAGCTCAGCCTCTCCTCTTCGAGGAAGTGCTTTGAATTCCCAACCCAACGTCCTCAGCAAGGAACAAACAAACATGCTTTATCTCTTGATGTTTGTACGGGAATAAACTTGTTGAACTGGCACTTCTGTACGGATGTCCTGTGCCTGCCTGTGCTTGGCGTTCGAAGCACTCACCGGCGACGACCAATGCCCGGAGTTCCTCACGCTGGCCGAGGATGACCTCGTTGTAGCTGAGCAGTACAGGGCCATGCAGCCTTTAGATAACGGATCGGTAGGCCTCCAGACTGCCTTGCTTATGAAGCTGTCACATCAGCCGGGGCTCATCTACCGATTCTGCGTAGTCCTGCATGCGCCTCAGCTCCTCTCCGGCAGTTTGCAGCTCGAAAATCCACCCGAAAGATTCCGTGTTCTTCTATCAAACAGGCATTATGCAGCGAGGCCGACGGCATAAATCGGAAAACGCTTGGTGTTATGATCCACAATCCCTTCGAATCAAGCATCGATCCGAAATCGTTAGATTCCCAAATCAAAAATTCATCGCAACTGCATCACGGAGATAGCGGCTGCTTTTCCCCGGACCTGCTTGACCAGGTGGATTTGCGGTGCATTACTACTTCGCATTTTTGACCATATGACAGTATGTTCATGGTATTTTTTGCATTTTCCTCATGCAACCCTGTCCCGAAAATGCAACTGTCCTGGCCCTGGCTCCTGGCCCCGGCGCAAAAAGACGCAATTGCCAAACGCATTTGGTTTGCATTTATCGGCATTTCTGCCGACTGAGAAGGGCCCCGCTATTCTAAAGGGGTCGATGCTCATAAGCTTAACCTGCGACAGCGCAGAAGTCCACAAAAGTGCCCAGTCACAAAACTCCAACACCCCTCCCAATGCCCGAGAGGGGAGGCCCTGCCAGTAGCTTAGTCACTTCGAGCGAACTGCACACCACAGCACGGCGCGCACCACGTAACCGCCGCACACTTCTGCCGGTGACGTCTCAGGCCGTCGCTGGCCCTAAAAAACTTTATTTCCAACATATGCGTCCTGTGTTACTGTTTTGGGGCCGTATTAGCCGAGAACTAGCCGGAGCATGTTGAAAAACAAAGAAAAGTCGAAGGAGAGTCCTCAAATCGGTCACGCTCAAACCTTCTCCGGAACCAAACTCTACAATCAACGATAAGAGAAGTATAAGAGACGTCTTTCTCTGCACTCGTCAGCCGGTGCTGAAAGCAAACACCATGAACCCTGAATTCAGCTCCACAAGCCCGAAAATTCGAGCACTCCGATTCCTTCTCCAGCAGTTTCTTCCTCTGGTCAGCTGTCAAAGCCTCCTCAACACATGCGAAGACGTCGTTCAGCTCCTGCACATCACCTTGACAACAGTCTCCGCCATTACAATCAACTTAGGAAGCTTACACAGATGATGATGGCAACATGACAGCGAGCAGCCTAAGCACTAAGTGGCAAGTGTAGCAACGAAGAAGAAGTAGTAGTAGCAGTAGTAGTAGTAGCAAAGCGCGCCCCCAGGCGCCTGGTAGTTTCCTGCTTCTTGAATGGTTCTGCTGGTTCTTCAGGGTAGGGGGGGGGGGATGTTAACATTCACACAGACGCAAAAATGAAGACCGAACAGCATCTTGAGATGCCAACCATGATGACGATGTCAATGGCAATGATGCATCTGATGATGATATAACAATGATGATGATCATCTAGCACTNGATATGATAGGTAAGGCCGTGCATGCTTGCAGCAGTCTGTGCGAGACCCTGAAAGGCTCTAGGAAGGTCCCACTTTTACCTCAATAATATTCATAGCAATACACATTATCTCATGAGAACCAAAAATACTTCCAATAGTACTACGAATGGTAGTATTCATGGCAATAATTTTCACTATACTAATACTAATGATAACACTAATGATAATACTGTTAATTGTCATAACACTACTAATANTATACTAATACTAATGATAACACTAATGATAATACTGTTAATTGTCATAACACTACTAATAGCATAACAAAAAGAATAATAATACTATAAAACAGACCAAACCAAGCAATGCCCTCAAAACTGTGTAGGTATGCAGAGTACTAGCCTGCTGGTCTTTGTCTGCAGAGCAAACACCACCATTACACACTAAGATGCCAACAATGAACCCCAAAACCACAAAATTTAAGCCTCAAATTAGTNTTTTTCGCGCTAGGCAAAATTACGCTAATCTCCTTAGTGGCGCGAGATGTGAGTCACAAAACGCCCAGGCGCCTCAGGGCGCGCTAGCCTAGTAGTAGTAGTAGTAGTAGTAGTAGTAGCAGTAGCAGTATCAGTAGGAGGAGTAGTAGTAGTAGCAGCAGCAGTAGTAGTAGCAGCAGTAGTAGTAGTAGTACTACTACTACTACTCGGAGCAAAAACGCACATAGCAACAACAATATCAATAGTACAGTATTAGTACTAGTAATCATGGTAATGGTGCTAAGGTTAGCAATGGTAACTATAGTAGGCAATACTAGATCTGGTTCTCGCAAAAATAGTCGTAGTAACACTAGTAATAAGAAGATGCAAAATGACAGTAAATGGTAATTGTAATAATGCTGTTCAGCAATTGTCAAGCAATGGTACCGGCAATGCAGCAAAGCACTAGCACCAGCATTGGCGGTAGCAAAGGCAATAGAAATACATAGAAGTAGTAGTGATAGTGATCACGATAGTCGTAGAGTAATGGTACGAAGGCTATGATTAAAACTGGCAATGGTAATAGTAGTACGGAGCAGGTAGTAGTAGACGTAGTTCGCAATACGTTGTGGTAGGTAGTGAAGCCGCAGCAGCTGGTACACAACCATCGTTCCAAACTGGAAGTCCAGGCACGACCAGTTTGGGTGTAGAGCTGCCTGACAGCGAATTTTTATATCAGCTGTGCCTGTGGCTTGTAAACTGTATGATCTTGGGGACGTGTGCGAAACTGTGCAATTTGTAAGATCATGCGGGCCGAACCGGGTATATGAGCATGAGCAAGGCACAACCAGTCTGCACCTCAGCTTCTGCCGCATGGGGGCTTCTGCCCTTCGACATTCCTCGCGTAGCTGCTGCAGTTTACAGCGGCACGCCTCACCGGTGGGCCGGAATCAAGTAGGGAAAGAGAGAAAGTGAGCGAGTGTGTGTGTGTGTGCAAAACTTCGCTGTCCAATCTACACTTACCCGAGCTTTCAGGATCAATCACTGGGTCCTCACACAGCCAAGCAGGCATTCCTTTGCGACATCCAACCGATCTGTCCAGTCTGGAGCCCATGCCATTCGTGCCATTCGGCATCAGAGCATTCATAAATGCGCCATGTTCATTGGGTGCATTCTTGGGATGGTTACAGTTAACACAGTCCCTTGATCCTGAATTCAGTCGAGGACCATTCGAACAGTTACTCCTACGCGCTTTAGTCGTTGCATTTCGCGTTTTTGATGCTTCCCCCATCTGCACACACGCAACGACTGGGGTCGCTGCAAAGTCCTTGCATTTGCCGTTCCCGCAAGGGCACNCCTACGCGCTTTAGTCGTTGCATTTCGCGTTTTTGATGCTTCCCCCATCTGCACACACGCAACGACTGGGGTCGCTGCAAAGTCCTTGCATTTGCCGTTCCCGCAAGGGCACACCCCCCCGCACACCGTCCCCCAAGAGTGAACAACTCATGTGAAAGCCCGCGTGCTGCTGTTGGTATTTGCAGCCTTCTGCAAGTGCACATCTCTGGAGACAGGTGAAGAACGGACCCCGAGATGCATGCACTTATACCTGCGCGCAGCGGTCGCTTTTGTAGCCTTCTGCAAGTGCACACCTCCGGGGACAGGTGAAGAACGGACCCGGAGATGCATGCAGCATGCACTTATACCCGCGTGCTGCGGTTCGTTTTCGCAGCCTTCTGCAAGTGCAGTCCAGTCGGCCTTCCCTGCAAATGGTTGGCTTCACATCTGTGGCATCACAGCAAACAGCACATCAAAACCAGCAGCCATTTCCCATGCACACGCTCGATTTTGCAAGCGGCCGCTCAAGAAACACATCAGTGGCATCGCAGCAAGCACCAAATCAAAACCAGCCATTTCCCATGTTACGCTCCATTTTGCAAGCAGCCGCTCAAGAAACACATCAGTGGCATCGCAGCAAGCACCAAATCAAAACCAGCCATTCCCCATGCAGACGCTCGATTTTGCAAGCAGCCGCTCAAGAAACACATCAGTGGCACCGCAGCAAACACCAAATCAAAACCAGCCATTCCCCATGTAGACGCTCGATTTGCAAGCAGGCACTCAAGAAACCACTTCAGACCTCAGTGGCATCGCAGCAAAGAGCAAATCAAAACCAGCCTTTCTAGTTTACAAGCATGTCCGAGGATCCCGATTGACGCGGTTTAGCAGAATCCCCAACTGCACACTGGACCTGGGACGACTTAGGGCCTGGACCCTGCAGGAAACAAACACCGCAGATNCTCGTTTTTGCAGCCTTCCGCCAGTGCACATCTCCGGGGACAGGTGCCCTGAGATGCATGATCTTATACCTGCGTGCTGCGGTTCGTTTTTGCAGCCTTCTGCAAGTGCACACCTGCGGGGACAGGTGAAGAACGGACCCCGAGATGCATGTACTTAACCCGCGTGCTGCTGTTGGTATTTGCAGCCTTCTGCAAGTGCACACCTCCGGAGACAGGTGAAGAACGGACCCCGAGATGCATGCACTTATACCTGCGCGCAGCGGTTTCGCTTTTGTAGCCTTCTGCAAGTGCACACCTCCGGGGACAGGTGAAGAACGGACCTCGGGATGCATGCACTTATCGCGTGCTGCGGTTCGTTTTTGCAGCCTTCTGCAAGTGCAGACCTCCAGGGGCAGGTGAGGTGAAGCACGGACCCCGAGATGCATGCGCGGTGCGAAGTTCAAAAATGTGTATCCTATG
>BGNK01000968.1:114891-149573 GCA_003297005.1 Symbiodinium sp. clade A Y106 | reverse complement strand
CCACCTAGGGTCCTACTTGAGAATAAAACAGCATAGTAACCAATAGGACCCTAGGAAGTTTCAACTGCAGATCACTCTGAGGGTTGGGGTATTATAGGAGTGATAGATAAAAGGACCCCAGGGGTTTAGGGGTTTACAAAATTAGGGATGCCAGGCTTTAGGGTTCACTAAGCTCGAAAACGGCCAATACAAGCATCATCTTTCAGCGCCGTCCCAGGTGCGAGCACGCAGGAATGAGGCAGCTTGCTGCACCTGGAGGCTAGAAAGCCAACCCTGGCATGATTGTTTGGACTACCAAACTTACTTAACCCTACATCCAAAAAATCCTAAACCCCAGTCAGGCCGTGCAGTTGTCGTTGGCTGTTGGCCGCATGACGATCAAAGCAGTGATGGCCGTGACGATGATAGAGTGATATCAACGTTGGTGGTGCTGGTGGTGGTGGTGGTGGTGGCGCACACTCTACGCCTTTGAAAACCAAGCTTCCCAGAACAGAAGCTGCCTGGCGCCTTGAGACACTTGGTGTTTTCGCAACTCCCCACCTTGGTCTTGCACTTGTCAGCCTCCTGCCGGCACCTTGCTCCAGCTTCCGATGCTTCTTCTGCTGTCATGGCAAACATGCTCCCCTCCTTGGACGACGGTTGCAGGTGATTTCAGGCTTTGCCACTGCTACGCTACTACGGGCACTGCTGAGGCTTGTGCCATTGCCACCTAATACTGCGACTCCCGACCACTGCCACTGCCACCCCACTGAAACTGCCACTACCACACCCCTGCAGTTGCTGCTGCCACTCCCGTCTCGTACTCCCGCAACTCCTACACCTCCTACCAGTCCACTCCGACTATGTCCACTCCAACTTACTCCTACTACCAGTACTACTAATACCACAACTACCGGCAACACCAAGGCGACGACTACTCCCACTCCTACTCCTACTACTCCTACTACTCCGACTCCTACTCCTACTCCTACTGCTACTGCTACTCCTCTCCTACTACTACTACTACTACCACCACTACTGCTACTACTACTACTACTACTACTCCTCTTGTTGCTGCTGCTGCTACAGTCACGACCACCACCACCTCCACTACTAGTTAGTTTTGCTTACTTTGGTCTTTATGACGATAGTCAATTAGTGCAGGAATGGTTGTCGTAATTGCCATTGTTGCTGGTACAGTGCTATTTCTGCTGTTGTGGCTGCTGCTGCTACTCTTGTCAATACTAGACTATACTAGAAGTCTCCATGAATGTAGGGCCAAGGCGGGCGCCTGTAGATCTTTGAATGAGCTACTATAGTCTTTTGAACTCTTAAGACCTGGAAGTCCGAACGCCTGACATGCAATGAGTCAAGCTGTATGACACAAAGAAATGTATGCTAGAAGCTGTCTTTTGGGTTTGAAGCTTTCCCTTGGGGCTGAGAAGCTGCAAAATGAATCCTGCAAGCCACTCACCCTACGTCCGCCCCGCTTCCAAGCAACCCTAAAGAACGGCGCCGAAACCCGAATCTTTGAACCCTGTATACAACCCCCGAAACGTTGTATACAACCCCGAAACCTTCTCATGCACCGAGCGGAACCCTAAGGCTCCGGCTACCTCAGCAACCACTGCTTTTGGTGACTAAAGCCAAGGAAAACCCGACACTCTGACCTCTTGAAGCCTGCAAGGCCCACTTCCGAGCTTCAAATGTCATGCGGCTGCTGGATGCCACCTGCACGGCGCGGCGGTTGGTTAAGCTCAAGGGTTTGGGGACACCAATACAGCAAACAATCGCCATGTAACATGTTTCGGTGTAAAGAAACTCTTGCAAAGTACTGGCGGAAGAGGTGATCTCGTGAGAAGGTATGTATGTGGGTATGTGCACGGGTGTCTGTCTGTAGAAGTCTACATGTAGGCATGTGTGCACGGGCAGATGATCGTGTGCATGAATACGTGAATACCTGAGTGTACATATGCATGTATGCATGCATGCACAAATGTGATAACGTGCGCGCACGTGTGTGTGCACGCGCGTGTGCATGTGCACGATGATGGGTACGTATGTATAGATATATATATATATACATACACATACATCTACACACATACACTGAGTCATGATTTAGAGGGACCCCCGAAAGGGGGATGTCAAATGGAGTTTGCTAGCAAGGGCTCTTGAGGATACTTGGTTTGGAGCCAACGTTTGAACTCTGCTTGCCCTGCCGAATTAACTTGCCGAGGCCTCACCAAAACTCACTGGCACTCACTCGCGCTCATTCTCGCTCACCAGTCCCTGCGCTACTACTTGGCCAAATTCTAAGTGTGCAGTGCCCAGAAAGCATAGAATCATGAATCATATACTCCTAAAAATACTAGAATAGCCCGAGTGCTAAGCTCGAAAACCCTTGTCATTATTGTTCTTGTCATAGAGATTTGCATTGGTGGTGTTGTCTTTTGTTGCTGCTACGTTTTCTCCTTGTTAGTATTACATTTATTACTCTTGCAATCTATCACGCTACCGGCCTTGTTGTTGTTATGTTAAAGCAATGGCTTGTAGGAATATGCTTATTGACCGTCTCATTCTTAGGTTTCTGAGATCCTCCGGAGCCAAGGAAAAGCCCTGATTCCATGAATCTCAGACCTCTAGTTGGTCCTCTGCAGACTCCACTCGCTCGACGGCTGTACCTAGCTCAGGAGGGTTTCCGAGTTTTTGGGTTTTGGGCTGAGGGCCTTAACCCTAAACCCGAATCCGAGTGGAGTTTTGCATAGTTTGAGTTTAAGGACAGTTTATGGTTTGGCGTTTAGGATTTAGGGTTAGGATCCGAGTTCTTTTCGGTGAACAAACCAATCAAAGCCTATGCCTGCAAACGTCTGACATGGGATGAACACATGTACGGCATCTGCTTGTTGATTTGCACCTTAAGGTTTAGGAGTGGGTCTTTGACATGGGCGTGCGCCCGCAAGACTGATACCCTGCGTCCTCGTCAAAAGCCCCAACACTCAAGAACTGTCAACGCCATTTGCAGCAACGCCTAGCGCACCTCCTCTGACACTCCGACCCCTGACACTACAAGACCCAATTAATTCGTACAGTAAACCTAGCTGGTAGCGTGGCTACAACGACAGGTCGCTCATTTTCATGCGGCAAGATTATCAACACCCAAAACACGCTGAGGGTCAGCGACTTATGTCTTAATCAGAGGAAAGGAGCGCATCATCTTGTGGCACCGGAGGTCCTCCCGCACGTCACGCAAACGGGTGCCCACAGCGTCCAGGCCTCAACGTGTTGTGCCTAATGCAGGTGACTGACTCAGAAGAAGACTTTGTGGTATTTTGGAGTATATATATATACACACACACACATACGTCTATGTATAGGCCGTCTATAGGGACTAGGGACGCCGTATAGGAGCAATTTATCACGGATATCTTTGCCAAGAAAGCCTTGGTCAAGTAAGACTCTTCTCGGGCCCCGCGACGGCCCCATTGAGCATCTGGGTTGCTAGCAGGTCTTCTTCTCTGCGGATGGACGCCAACATAGTTGAAAACCGAATAGCCCTAAACTAGCCTCTAAACCTTCTTCAACCCTAGAAAGCCTTTAAGGAGCCTTTCACGATACCCTTGAGCCCTTGAACTAATGTTTCAGGAATCCTTCTTAAAACCCCCTCAGGCCCCTTCAGGGGGCCCTTCGAACCCGAGCCTGTCTTGCAGGCCACCGTCCGGGAGCGAAGTTCTGCGACCGCTTTGGGTGCGCCGGCGCCCGGCTTGCACAAGGCATCCTCTGTCTGTGGAGGGCGGAAAGTCTTGGGATTAGGGCCTAGGGTTTGTTCACGGTGTGGGTTTTACGGTAGTTTGGTTTGGATTTTGTCGGGCTTTTGCTGGGAATTATAAAATTTTTCGCACGGCTAAGGTGGGGCTTTCGGATCGTAGGTGTGAGCTTCGAAGCCTGGCAGTTGTACATCCCATCCTACTGTCGAGTCTTGAGGGTCATCCCAAACCTTCATTTTTGATAGGGGGCCTTAGGGTGTAATTTCATGATCCCCCTCTAGACTCTAGCTTCCAAAATTCGACACGCCTTCACGTGGTGCTCGATTTTTAGCTTCTGGGTTCTGGGGCCTGGGCTGTCGGGGTTTAGTGAACTGCAGCCCCCTGCTCCAAAGGGGGTCTCGTGGTTGCCGGAATTTGGGGGTATAGAGTTTTTGGCTTTGGTTGTCCCTAGCCCTCAAAACTTAAACCTGGAACTCGGCCAGGATGTACAGCCTCAACAGCGGACCGCCAAGGGCTTATACAAGGAAATCCTAAGAAAGGACCCCTCACAAGGTAGGGTTTGACAGGGTCCAGGTCAGCCCTAAGCCTAAGCCCAAAACCCTAAGCCCTAACCCCTCTAAAGCGCTGAAACCCTCTAAAGCCCCAAAACCTAAAGCCCTAAAACCCTGTAAAGCCCTTTGCCGCAGGCTTGCGACTTCGCCCGGAAGTTGGACCCTGGAACCTCTAAAGCCCTAAAACCGAAACCCCTAAACCCTGAACTCTAAAGCCCTAAAGCCCTCTCAAGCCCTCTCAAGCCCTAAAACCCTAAAGCCCTAAAACCCTCTAAAGCCCCCTAAACCCCTAAACCCTAAACCCGTCCTGCGACTTCTTGATCGCTGCCTCGGCTGTCGCAATATAGGACTTTCCGAAAAATAGGTGACCTCTAATTACCTAAACTGTTCCTTAGGGTTCCTTTTGAAGGGGTCTATAAGGATTACCATAAGGGGTATTATGGGGTTTGATATAGTACCCTAAATAGTAGGATCCTTATTATAAGGACCCCTAAAGAAGGTAGGGGACCCTATTTTTCGGAAACTCCCATATAGGGGTATTGATAATTAGAGTAAGGTTCCTAGAAAGGTTCTTATAACGGGTCTATAAGGGCTACTATCAGGGCTGTAAGAAAAGGGGCCTTAACAATTAGAATTGGGTTTTGCGGAACAACCATCCGCCACATGACTAAGGATTCAGGAGCCCCCAAACTCATGCATCCACCTGCTGATTTTGGTGCAAGCCAGCCAGGCGAGCTTCTCGGCGCTAACATCTTGCTCCTTCCTTCAAACTAAAATAATATACACAGTGAAACATACTCCAATGTACCATGATATACGGCAATATCCCATAATATACGACCAAACAACACCTCAACATACCATAAGTGACCATAATAGTTCAACCGGGCAACCAGGGACCTCGAGTCGCAGGTTCACCAGACTATGGGCCTGGAGAAGGCATGACCAGATCTTCGTCCTCCGTCCGCAGTTCCATGTGTTTATAGCGTTTAGGGCTTAGGGTTGCCCTAAAGTCTGATGGTTTTGTTTCCTAGGGCTTTTGGAGCCATAAATTCCTGAGCCTCAAGCTGCAAACACCACCTAAACCCTAAACTCTACATCCTCAGCTCTAACCTATAAGCCCTCATCCCTAAGGCCTTAGGCCCCACAGTTGCATCTGCCTTCGGTTTTCTGACTTCTGGCCAGTTGCCAGACTGCGGAGCCGGGCAAGGAGGTCGTTCTCCAAGTTCTTCAACACCTTGCTGTTCAGGGGTAGGGTTTAGGGTTTAGGGTTTAGGGTTTTTTTCCCCTCCTACCTAGCAAGGACAAAGCCCGCATTGCAGGGCAACTTCGTGGAAACAGCTGAAAGAGCTACACATGTGGCAGCAGTAGCAAGAACGATTCCACCTCAAGCAACTTGATGGCTTAAGCCGGCAATCGACATATCAGGAGACTCCCAGGTTTCAAGGAGGGCCTCTTTCGCTGGCTTGTAATCTCGTTTGAGATGCACTGCGGAAAGCTCATTTCGAGCCATACTAGTCAGTTGCTCATACCACCATTTGACTACAGCAGGTTCTGACTCCAAGATACAGGTGATCACCATCCGTGCATGTCAGAGTCGCAGTGTTGTTCGTTCACACACAAGGCAAAATGCCTCATCGCAAGCCTTCGCATGTCACAGAATCCTGCACCCAGCATCAAAGCTCATTGCAGGGTTTAGGGTTCAGGGTTTTGGTGAGGGTTTAGGGTTTAGGGTTCAGGGTTTTGGTTAGGGTTTAGGGTTCCTAAGGCAACAACAGCAAGCAGACTTTCAGAGCTTTCAGAACCATACAAGTACTAATTTCCACGAGTAGTTCGGTGTATAAATTTTCAGAACCGGTATGAGCAATTCTAGCTAATAGCATAAGTCTCTAAGAGAGGATACTGAGAACTCCACGAGTCCGCGAAAGTTGGTATCTAGGCATCCTAGTATCCCCCTTGAGAATCAGGGTGCCCTGTTTCCTACAATTCAGTTCTAAGACGTGCCTTTACTAACAGGTGCAAAAGACAACTCCTGAAGCACCAGGCTTATTCTGCAGTGGTGAACTGAGGCACTTCGGGGGCAAAGTCACCGCCATCCAAAGCGCTGTTGGCCTCCTCGGAAGCGAAAAACCCTAGGGCTCCAAGTATACAATAGTACCTACTTTGGGGTCTAAAGTCCAAAAATACTACCTACTTCGGGCTTTTTGGAGCCCCTTAAAAAACGGTCTTCACAGTGTTCGGGTTTGGAGAGTTAAGGGCCCGTCGCCCGGGAGCTCCCTCTGCGAAGAACGTAGGAATCCCTAAACCTTGAAACTAGACGGGTTCTGTAGAGCTTCCGAGGAGCTGAGAGCGCTCTCTCATGTGTGTAGAGCCTTAAGTTATTAAGGTTTGAGGGCTTAAGGCTATTATGAAGATCTCATAAGGACCCTTAGGGGGGTAGGGGTAGGGGGGGAGGGGGCCTTAATACCTATAATACGGACTCAATAAGGCCTACTTATGGAAGTATAGTCCCCTACCCCTCTAAGGGTCCCTATGAAGATCCTTGTGGCGTTTTACACAGGATTGTGAAGGCTCTGGAGCTTTAGGGCCTGCGGGTTGATGGTGCCCCAGATTCTGTAAGGCCTTGTGGCTTCCGGTTCTCTTCTTCCGGTTATGTAGTAGTAATGTAGGAACCTGATTAAAAAACCTTGGGCCTTTGCTCGTGCTGACCTTGCAGAGCTCTGTGCTACTGCAATGCTTTTCGGGCTGCCCTCACCGTGATGGCACGTACTTCCGGCACACTCTCATTTCCGTGAGCTTGGCACACTGTCAAAAATTCCAGAACACCTTCATTATCAGATCAGCCGGCCCCAAACCATGATCAAACCCTATTCGTCCCACACCTTCCTTATGGTAACGGCTCCAAACTTAACCCCCCGCCACCCCCCACGTCCTGGATGCCCGTCTCTACCTGCTCCAGCTGTCCTGCGCATCCCACCCTGCCCGAAACAGAAGACAGATCTGAAGGTTTAGCGATTCGCACAGCCATCTCGCCTGACAAGGATGATGGCAAGGATCATCTTATGTTAGCTCGCCCCTCAAGGAGAGCAGTCTGCTAGTCGAAGATCGACATTGATTAGGAATCCCCTGGTAGTGGTTGGAGGAAGTCTCAGTTTGGCTAACTGCACACTGGCTGAAGGCGAACCAAATGCCAAAACGTAACACCGACATCGCTCCTACCTGATTGAAACCAACATCCTAAACCCTACAATCGGATGCCAGTGTGGAACCCCACGACAAAAATCCAAATGTCCTGCGAGCTCTGCCAGTGCCGCGGGGTCGATGGGAGGAGGTTTCGGTGCCAGGTGTGGCTTGAGCTCAGCCTCCGGATAGTTTTGTTTAATAGGGGATCCGTAGCGAATAGGATTGATTTTAGGCTTTCTATATCATTTAGCTGTCATATCGATCTACACACACACATATATCCATCTGTCTGCACGTTTGTATCTGTATCTTCACCCATGACCCCACCTATATCTATATACCGGTGCTATTAATGCATGCAGGCACTGACACAAAGACACACACACACACACAAGCTTGTGATGCACGTTTAGAAGTGCGAGGCTTGGGGATTTGGGTCTGGGCACCGGGTACTGGAGCGAAGTAGCTTTGGTGCTATGAAATTTGGCTTAGGTTTAGATTGGAACCCGAAGCTCCAAACCCCTAAACCCTAAGACTTCTAGAACCCTAGGAACCCTAAACTATACTGAACTCCGACCCCTAGCGAAAACTATATGGTATTTTAGCTGTTTCTTAGGGGTTCTATAGGGACCCAAAAGTTTTTTAAAAAAAGTCTGAATACCCCTAAACCCTAAACCCTGTGTAAACGCAGATGAGAGGACCTCAAGGCGCTGAAGCTTCTTCTGCAGCTTGGAATACTCGGCCGCAGCACTCGTCCTCAGGGTTTAGGGCTCCTCTGTAAACTCCTTCGGGCCTTGTGGGATTCGTGGTCTAATTTCCAAAACAGTGTTACAAGGGCTTTTTTCGGAAAAGAAGGAACTTAGATTGAAGTTGCCACAATAAGGGTTCGCAGGAGGCGCTGTACTTGCTTCAATATGGCTCGTTCAATCCTGCAAACACCCCTCTGCCCCGGCTACACACTTCGAGGGCCAGGAAGGGAAGTGAAAAGATCGGAGATGGGAGGCTTCCTGAACATGCTTATGGGGTTCCGTAAGACGCAAGAGCCTTACCGGCGGGGGGGTCTGATGGGACCTGCACGCACGGTTTGCAGTTTCATGTTTTGTTCTCTTATGTTGGCTTAAATACGTGAATTCGTTGAGCAGGCCTTTCGGATCTACCACTGGCACTGTAAGCTATACAGGGCATTGGGACGATATGACAGAGAGACGACTGCTACTCATCACGGAGTGCTATGCGAAAGGCCCAGTCCTCGAGTCACAGAGCTGCACTGGGGTAGTTCTCTGAATTAGGGTCCCTTTTGCAAGTCACCTAATATAGTTAATGGCACCTTTGTAAAAAGGACCCCCAAAAGGGACCTTACTTATTGTCACTAATAGCTCTGGCTGCCCTTCTCCTACCGTAGTCGAACAGACGTCACGATCGTCATGACGATGGGGACGACGCGGACAAGTATCCCACTCACTGGCATCGTGGAGGTGTCGCACTCAAGCCCTGATGACTT
The DNA here is from genome assembly GCA_003297005.1 of Symbiodinium sp. clade A Y106. Classification (NCBI taxonomy): domain Eukaryota; class Dinophyceae; order Suessiales; family Symbiodiniaceae; genus Symbiodinium; species Symbiodinium sp. clade A. The sequence continues at coordinate 140,592 of BGNK01000968.1, read as the reverse complement.
CAAAATCCTAAAGCCCCTAAATCCCAAAGCCGAAACCTCAAACGTGTCGGTTTTTGAAGAAGGTCTACGTAAACCCCTACTGGACGCAGAGTGACAGACTGATGCTTGCCCAAGGCGCCGGATGCCAGGAGCAAACTTCCTTGCTGCTGCGACTTGCCTCACCAAGAGCCCCCCCGCGACTAAATACAAGCAGGTCAAGGAACGAGTTGTGTGTGTGTGTATATATATATATACATGTATTTGTGCAAGTATGTATTCACTTGTTTGCATGTTGATAATGATAACATTGAGATCACAATAGTAGTCGTAATAACAATTAACTGTCATCATAGCAGACACGCTAAACGTCCTGCTGCTGCTCCCGTACTGCTACGGCTACGGCTACCGCCACTTCTATAACAATCGCAACCAGAATAACAGCGGAACAAAAGGAAATCAAAGCCTACATCTACATGTGCAAACATTTTACTGATACATTTTACATACTAAGGTGTGTACAAGGCAACGTGCAAGGCTGGTGCCACTAGGGGTGTTTGCAGAGTTTCGGGCATTGACGGGCAATACAGCTAGTCATGCTGAGAAAGCAAGCTATGGACTTTTGTTGGTAAGCTGCTCCTCGGAAGTCTGTTGCTGTTGCTGTTGCGTCTTCGTCTGATTTCAGCGGTATCTTGCTGGATATGTGCTATTCCGAACTCTGCAGCCAAAACCGCCTAAGGCTTCCGAAGCCCTGTGGCTGCCCATCGCACCCTCAGCACTCCGTAACCCCTGAATCCAGCCAGGTTGCACCCTAAAGCCAAACAAGACCCCCCCCCACACCATATACACCCCAAACCCAACCCCAGTGCCTCATAATATTCTAAGTCCCCAGAAAATGAGAGCCCATAGTCACACCCCAAATCATAAACACCGATGTGCCTGGCAGTCAGCGACCTGGCGGATTTCATCGCGCGATCGGCCTCCGCTGCTAGCTCCGGAGCATTCTCTGTGCCGGCCTCTCGCATGGGGTTCGGGGTCCCGGTTAAGGGGTTCAGGGCAAGGGTTAAAGACTAATGCTTAGGGCCTAGGGGGTGTCGGGCTGCAATCTCAAAATGTGTCAAACTTCAGCAGATTTCACGCAATGCCCGTCACAGGCCATTCCCTCCGCAGACTTGATTGCTGCGATTCGCTCTGTGAAAACATGCGCCTTCGACGGTCGGCTACAAAGCGCCCTACACCCTGAACCCTGAATCCCATAAGAGCTTTAAGAAGCTCTCATCCCACGGCTCCCTGAGACCTTGCAAAAATCTTTACGACCCATTATTCAAATTATAAAGCCACATAGATCAGCCTGTTCCTGGAAAATATCTAACTAAAGCACTAAAGCCCTAAGGATCCAAAACAGCACAAAGCCTGACTTGCAAGGAGAAAATATGAAGCTCCTGACCTTCTCTGCAGTCAGCAGGGACTGCAGCTTCTCCTCGGCATTTTCGAGGGCCCTCGCAGCTTTCGACCTTGCAGGACAGGCGCACCATGGACTTCCTGGATGTGTTTTGTGATTGGGGTTCAAAGGGCTGCCAAAGCTGGGTGGGAGTAATCCCAAATATGAGTCCTTGGTCCTATATAAGGGATCCTGCATCCGACTTACCTTCATCCGACATTTTCAAGCCTTCGAACGTTGTCAACAATGAAACCGACCCTTACCCCCTCCCGTTCAGACGCCTGTACCCTGAAATTCCAGAAGTACCCTTAACGAAAACCTTGTAGAGATACAATTGCTATAACGAACTATCCGGACCCTAGGCCCTACACCCTAAGAGTAGCCCAGGGGCAAGTCGACCCGGAGTTGCATCGCTTGCTCATCTTCCTCCGGGCTTTGCATTCTGGGGCCGGCGGGTAAAGGTTCACTAGAGAGTTTGGGGTTTAAGGTGTACTGGTAGTGAGAGAATTAAAGCTTATAATGATATCTTGTCATCCCTACGTCATACCACGAATATACCAAAGCCCATGATCGGATTGTGAAGGCCCCTATCTCAGGAAACTCTTGCTGATCGGCCTTTCGGAACGTTGAGCCCTTGTCTGGTAATCAGTCTACCGCACGTAGAATCCCACATGCCACATTCGCAAACCCCAAGATCGCCAGATAAACGTAGAGCTTCGAATGATGTCCATGTACCTATCTATCGATCTATCTGCATCTCTCTACCGTCTACCTGTAAATGTTGCTTTTATTTGACTTAAGTTTACATTTTTTTACCATTCACCATTCACTAGTCAGCACCGTGATTCTGATCTCCGGGCTCCTCGGGGCTCGTGGGCTCCAATTTTGGCTGCTGCAAGACGAGGACTTTGGCGTGGCCCAAGACCTGCGCCAGGCTACCTCGGCAGGCTCCGGAGTTTCGGCCTTTTTTTCACTGGGCGTAGGGATTAGGGTTTAGGGAAGGCTCCGGAACCCCGGAATGTTCGGGCTTTCGACTGGGAATTACGGCTTTTGGTAGGGTTTAGGGTTTAGGGCAGGCCTCTGAGTTTCGGCCTTTCGACTGCGCTAATCACGGCTTTTGGTAGGGATAAGGGGTGAGGGCGGGCTCCGGATGTTCAGCCTTTCGACTGGGCTGGGACTGGGCCCGCATTGCAAGCCGAAGTGGTGGAAAACTTGTCACCGCGATTCTGGAAGGAGGCTCCGAGTTGGTTTTTGCGGTGCAGAGAATTTTAGCATGATGTAAAAGGTCAGTCTATAGGGTATAGGGCTTTCATGGAGCTTTTTAGGGTTTCGTAGGGTTCTATGGGGCTCCTAGCGATTCCGTGTAGGGCCTAGTGTCGGGCTCGGGGGCTTTTGGGGGGCAGGTTCGTGGGCTTGGGGAGTTTGAGGCTTGAGGGCAGGCTCTTGATGGTTTAGGGTTGCATGTTGCAGGTTTAAAAAAATAGAACGGGGTTGAGGACTTTGTGGTTTCGAGTTGAGGGCTTTCGTGATATAGGTGCTTTTTGACGCTTACACTCGGCGATAGGGACTTTTGTGTTTCAAGTTTGTTGGCCGTGAAGCTGGCAATTTAAGTCCACCATGGAAAAACCTTGCACAAAGCATAGCCTCGCCCAAATCTGTGCACTTGAACCGACTTGAACCTGATGCCCCTATACCCCTCGACTTAATACCCAAGCCGCACTGCACAGCCAGCCCTGAGGAACCGACGCAGTTGACTCAACACCCAAATTCACCCTAAAGCGCTTAATCTGCGCACCCAGTGCCACCGCCAACCCTAAACCCTAAACCCGAAACCCTAGTCTTGAAACTGGGCTTGCTGGCTGCCGGAACACGACCCTGAGACCTGGAACCCTCAACCCTAAACCTTGAAACCCTGAACCCCAAGAAAACTCAATCGCACCACAATGAGCCGAAGGGCACGCGAAACTTAAAACGCAAATGCTCAGATTGCCTACTAAAGAAGCCTTACACGAGCCCTGGTAGGAACCTTCCAGAGATCCTTGAGTATATAATCCAGCCAAAAAAGCCTTACCACCCTTTCGGAGGCTTTGGGCTCAAGTCCTAATGTGACAAGAATCTCTGCACAGAGCGCATGCGAGGTGTGAGCTTCCTCAGACGCAGATATTCAGAACGGAGCATGGGGTTTAGGAATTAGCGGTCTGAGTAGGGTTCCGTTAAGGGTTGCTGTGGGGGTTCTACATATGTAGGGTTTTTAGGGATCCGTTAAGGGTTGCTGTGGGGGTTCTACATAGGGTTTAGGGCTCAGGTGTTTAGGGTTGTATAGGGTTGCTTCAAGCGTTGCTGTGGTGGTTCTACAAGGGTGTATACAATGTGCGGGGCCAGAATAACTAGAATAATGTTTTGGTGTTTGCTAGACGATGCTAAAATTATGGAACCTCAAGGAATAAATTGGGCGTCCATATTTGAGGGTTTCGGCGCTTACACGCAGACTCTCGCCACGAGAGGTGCATGTCCCCAGGTCTGTGGTGGTGGAAAACCGGTTTAGAGTTTAGAGGTTTTCTTTGGAAGGCCATCATGTTGGTGTTCGGCTTTTGTTGCCTCCTGCACTGCCGAACATTACCGAACATTATGCTGAACATTAAATAAGGTTTTAGGGATTGGGGGGGGGGGTTAAGGTTTGGGATGTCAGAGTTAAGCCCTAAACCCTAAACACAAGGGCTCCCGAAAGTCAGATTCTTCAGGGGTCTTCTGCTGGAGGACTGTCGTCTTGCAGGCTTTAGGGCAATACAGTGGCCGTAATCATAAGAATAGGGTTTTGGAGTATACTGTGCATAATAAATTTAGATAAGGAATCTTAGGACTAATGAAAATAGGGTTCTGTGGTATTCTATAATCTATAATATGCTGAAGACATTTTTGTACCTTCGGGAAAAAATTGTGAAACAACTCATGCTGCATGCTTTTTGACTTACTTGCTGAGTTCATAAGCCCCAAAAAGTGTACACTTTTGGTTTTAGCGTGGGTAATATTAGCCAAAAAAGTGTAAACTGTATCCACTCAGCTACTAAGTTGACCCTGAACCCTCCAGACTGATTCTACACGTTGAGATCCAGGCTGCTAAATCTTCCACCGGGCTTTCATGATTCGGTCGCGTGCAGCTACGAAACCCTAAGTCAAGAGGAGAGCCCCCAGGCCTCAGATGTAGTTAGGTAGGAGTTTGGGTACATCTCTAGCATAAACACACACAAAGTGCAAGGAGATATTGATTAGTAATTCCCCCTACTTCAGTATTTCTGGGTACATGCAGCAGGCAAACCGCGAAACACGCAAGAGAGCGCAAGGCACAGACATGTCACATGTCAGGTCCGATGAAATGGCTATGGGTACATATCTACAACAAGACATAGATGCGAATCTATACCCTGCGCTGCACATTCTAAAGCCTAAAATACACCCCTGGGCCCGGAATCTTAAGCCCTAAACCCGTAGATCCTAAACCTTTTTGCAGCGGGCTTGCCTCGTCGCCCAGGGGCTCCCTCTGCCAAGAACGTGTGCCAGATCCTAAACCTTAAACCCTCAACCCTAAACTCGAAACCTGGGGAGTAGGTTTGGGGCCTTTACAAAAAGTATTTATGAATAGGTAGCTCTATAGGAACCTAAGGGAAATTTTGAAGTTTCCCAAAGTGCCACCCAGCAACCCCTAAACCCCAGACCGCGTGTATTCCAGTCTGAGCTTCGAGAGCTCCGGGAGGATTTCTCGGGAGTGTCGCCTGGCCTCCACGATGTCCGCAGCCAGGGACTGATGCACCTGTAATAGGGGCCGAAATAATTATAGAATTGGGCTTTGGGGCACCTTGTAGTGCAATCCCGAAAACAGAAAGAAACAAAGGAAACAACATCGGTAACTATATCGACCCCTTGGTTACTCCAAGGTTTAGGAAGTCTAGTAGTGGTCTAGGATTCGGGATGTAAGGGTTTCGGATTCTGGCGAGGTTTCGGGTGAGTCCACGGAGAACTGCGAGTCGGGTTGCCCTGGTGCCTTCATCAAGTTTCTATGACTTCTGGGCTCCAGAAGGATGTCATCCTTCCGCTATTAAGATCGGTCATAATGCCTTGGGGTTCGCTCGAAGACCGTTTCGGCGCCGGTGCCACGCGAGGTTCCAGCGACTTCCATTTACTCAAGAGTAGGAGGCCCACGTGGTCAAACTGTCGGAAACACCTCCTGTTTGGGGTTACGGCCCTTTCTGCGACGATGCTGTGAGGAGTTCGCTTCCCCACGACGCACTTGCAGTGACTCAGTGCTTTCGGCTTCACTTTCTCTTGAAACTGATATTGAAACCCACACAGCCCCTCCCTTTTCAGGGAAGGACCGTCATCGGTGCTCCTTGTCAGGTTCCATGGCAGTTGCAGGGAAGGTAAACCCGGGCCCACCACGAAGCCTCCAGCAGGGAATCCAGCTGAGCTTGCACCGACTCCACGACAGTCTTGGCCACATCTGCAGGCACGTCGCCTGGTGATGAGAAGGGCTCATGGCCAAGCTTTATAAGGGGGAGTTCAAGTTCAGCTCACCCATAGTCTCCATTATAGCTCCTTGTTGGTTTAATAACAAGTTTTATCTTTAGACTCCTATAGGCTGGCCCTAAAAAAGAACAAGAATGGAGACTATAGCTAGGGTTGAGGCTTCGGATTCAGAGTACGCCCTCGATCCTACCCCTCAAGGGCTTCAAGTCCATGTGTGGGACAGGATAAACTGGCCGGCCCTCCGAAACTTACTTGACTTACTTGTGACGGCTTGTGGGCTTAGCGGACTTGCTACTACAGAGACACGTCTAGTCACTCTGCGCTTTGTGCTGACGGCTTCCGGAACCTCTACCTTTCGCGCCAACCCTGATGGACCTGCACATCAAGCCAGGAACTAGCATAAAGGCCCTAACAACACAACACCAGAAAGGCCGACGGCCCTGCACCTGCACATCAAGCCTGAAGCCAGAAACGATATCCCTAGATTTTGCCAGGCCTTAAACACCTTTGCCCTTACAGAACATGAAGCTCAAACCACAACAGCTGGATAATTGCTATCTTTGCTGGACTGTTCTTCCTGCAATTCAACCCACCGGGGGGGTCGGCTTCTGCGCTCTGTTCCTGGTTGCGCCCTCTCCTCATTATTCTGCTTGAACAACACCCAGGACACAGAACGGTTTTGAGTTTACGTCCTCACCATTCAACCTTGAGTGTTCTGTTCGCTAAACATCCCTCAACCCTATAACCCAAAAAGCCTCAACACCCCTAAACCCTAACACTAAACTCGAATCGAGAGGGTCCTGCCTTCAAGCATGGCAGTAGCAGTTTCGAGGACCTGTCAGGGTCATCCGGACACCACTCCGTTTCAAATTAAACGGTCTTTAGAACTTGATCAGAATCGCCTTTGCAATGTCTTGTTGAAATGTTGGAGCTCAGGGCTTTTTTAGACTGTACGTCGTGATCATGGCCAAAAGCCTAAGCCCCGAAGACCCGATTTCCCGAATCCCGGCCTCCGTGGCCTCGACCTCCACCAAGGCCACCTGCTGAAAGGCAGGCTGCGGCATTCAGGTTTAGGGAGTTTAAGGTTTGGGGATAAGGGGTTGCAAGGTTCTGGGCGGTGTTGTAGAACTTGTTGGAACCATATGCGTGTCTTGATTAGGGCTTGGGGGTGTTAGACAACAGGCCATGCAAGTCTAACTTCGTCATTAAAACATCTTGGAGAAAAAGAGATTTTGCCATTGAGAGGTCTGTTGGGGATTTCAGGGGCCTGATTGGCCTCTGGTTGTCTGCCCTATAGACCCTTAGCACCGGGAGCCTGCTACCGTAGTCAGGGCCTGACTTGATTCAACGTGGACTTCGGGCGCCTGTCATTTTCTGAAACTCCGCCGGGGTCAACCTCAGAGCTTTGGGAAGCAATAAAATGATATTGCATATATTGGGGAGAGCTGCAAGTGCCCCAACAGCCTGTCTGGCTCCTTATGACAGTTAGATTATGACTCTAAACCCCATTGCCAAAGCCCTCAAAGCCCAGACTCCTACATATGACAGTTTAGGTCGTTCTCAGGGGTTCGTGTCACGACGCCCTAGATGTGCCTGATCCCTGGCCACAAGGAGTTGCTCCTGCTGCTCCTCGGACGGGGCTTGCTCCAGCTCCTCCTCCTGGCCAGGATTCTAGGATTCTAGGCTGTGAGGGGAAACCCTAAACCCGGTTTAAGGCTTCTTTGTCACTCGCTCTCGACAAGTCAGACGAGGTTTTAGGGCTTTGGGATTGTGGTTTAGGGTTTTAGCGGGTCTCAGGGTGAGTTGCATGGGGTTTGGGGTTTTGGGCTCGGAAGTTGAGAAGTTCGGTTTGTGGTTCAGGGCTTAGGGATGGCGGGGCTTCTAAGGCCTTCGGCTCATCGAGGTTTCAGTTTGGGAAACTTGAAGCTATGCTGGCCTCGCAAGACAAATCTGCGCATCACTTCTCTTCAAGACCTGGCAGACCAGGGCCCAATAATACAGCACTATAGTAGGGCCCCCAAAAAGCACATAAGCAAAAATTAGGATAGGGATGTCCCATATAAACCCCCTTATAATGAGGCCCAATGAGGTAAGGATATCCCGCTAAAATGCTTATGCTTATGTGCTTTTTGGGTCCCTAACGTAGGAGCCTTAATAATTAGAATAGGGTTTTGGTGCCCATTATACTATAATGATAATAAGGAACCCCCAACATAGTATAAGCAATTCTTAAGGCCCCTATAGTACATGAACTCAACGCCTTACAGTGTTGGTGCTTCTTCCCGTAGGATTAAGTTCACTGGGGCACTACTGTCGAGCGACCGAAGCGGCTGCCTGTATCTTTCCATGGCTTTGTGGCTCATGCCGTGCCCTCACAAGACCCCAGATGACCACTACGAAGCACGAGATAAGCTGACGTTCATGCGATTCATGCGCCAAAACCCCAGAAGTTCTAACACCCAAAACTTCCTCTTTAAAGCCGTTATATCAATAAGGAGAAATGAAAGCCAGCCCTTGCCTTAAGGGAGCCCTGGAAGGCCCTGAAAGGGACCCCTTGAAGCATGAAGCTGAGGTCCTCCTTCACCTCTTCTTTGGTGGCAGTCCGGGCCGCACGACGAGTCACCTGCCAGCGCTTCCCCGAAAGAAGAAAAGATGTGTTTTTTGTGTTGTTTTTGTGTGTGAAGGCGTTTGCTACACGATTTTCTGGAATGCAGGGAAAGACGGAGGTGATGCTGGAAGCTTGCATGCTTGGCCGGGGGAATTGATGGATGGGAGAATCCTGAGTGTTGCGGTGCTGACTACCTCTCTGCTCCCATCACTTTCGGGACATTCGCACTTCTTAGCTGTACTATGATCTTGCAGGGACAATAACTGTTCAATAACTGGAAAGAAACACTATTCTGTACTTCATTATAACATTCTGACCTTTTTCCATCCTTTCCTCAAAGGACCAAAAAACCAAACCCGAAGAAGCAGCCTGAAGGTGTTCGTTGACGGTGCCATCCCAAGGGATGCGCCAGCCGCTGCTTGGAGGGAGCATCTCGTCCGCTTCGCAACGGCTCCACACCTCGGCTGAAGTTTAAGGGTTTACGGGGTTAGGGTTTAAGGACCAAGAAGGTTTACATTATATTACCGTACATTCTGCTACACTTCGATAAAGAAGGCCTACTTTTCAAATTTTTTGAAAATGCTATGTCACATTGAGTACGTTTATAATAGTATACTATATAATACGGTTAAAAACCTCGGCTGAAGGATTAAGAAGGCTTGGGGCAGTCTCGAGGCCTCCTATGATTTTGGTTTCAAGTTTTGAGCTTTGCGTTTAGGCCTCACCGAGCAACGTGGCCAGGCCTTTCAGGGTGTAGGGCCTCGGAACATAATGTAGGAAGGCCTTTATGAAGGTTCTTTATATGAATCCTACTATTTTGGGGGTTATAGACCCAGGGTTTCTTAATCAGGTTCCTGCATTAGTGAGAAGGCGTCTTGGTTTCGGCTCCCGCATCGCAAGCCACGACAGGCAATCATGGCAGCGAACCTCGTGGACTTCCACATGTCGCGCTGTAGGATACACCAATTGGTACACGTGCATGAGTCCGCGCATGGCACGATCTCGTAATGTCATCTATGTATACATGTAAAAATATGTATATATGTATATGCCAAAGACAATATGCATGTATAATCATACATAAATATATAATACTCTCTCTCACACGGAAGTACTACATATGTATATACAAAAATGTGTCTAGAACTCACGGGTTACAGCTAGGGTTTAACTTCTGGGCGGCCCTTCACCATGCGGCCAAACTTTTCTGACAGCTGAAGTGCAACGAAGCCCTGAAATTGAAGAACAACGAAACAATGCAGCATATCTCAGGCGAAAGACGAGAGAGGCACCCACCGACTGCCCGAGCCACCTGAAGCTTGGATGTGTTTGGATACTCGCTCATCCAGATATACAGACATGTAAAGGAACTGTAGCACTGCGACTAGTTACCTCTAGTAGTTCTTACTATACAAGGTCTCAGTCAATGGAACCATCTCGCGAAGCTCTGAAAAGTCCATAGTGCCTTGACGTGGAAAAGTTTCTTGACCCGGCTTGTCTGCTTCTTAGTAAGCAACGTAGATCCTGGTTCAGGAAGCCCCATCCCTTTAAACATGGGGATCACAAAGGCTAAGTCCCTCATAAATAAAGCGAGGCTTGAGAGTGCTCTGAACACATGTAGAACAGCCGGCGACCATCCCTAAATGGTCTAGGGGTTAGGATGGTAGGATCTCCGACTCTAACCCTGAACCCCAAAGTAAACCCGGAATCCTACTCTAAACCCTGGGCCCCGTTATTCAAGCTCTATACCCTCATTTACAGAATCTTTCAATTTCTTCCAAGATGCCAGCCAGCAAAGTCTGGGCCATCGCGCGAGTCCCAGAAATAGAGATAGATCTCCTGTCGGTTTACGCTTCACGGTTGCAGGCTCAGGGCTTTGGCAGCACTGTAGTTACGCATTTTGGGGTCTACAAATATTGACAACAGCAGGCACCAAAGAATAGTCAACATCATTCTCATCATAACACTGATGACTAGCACGGCATAGAAAATTCAGAATGCTGATAACATGTAACCATAGAAACACAAACACACAAGACCTATGATGATGCTCCTAATAACTTCTTTGTGCTGGTAGCAACACTGCTGAAATGAGACCAATCACAATAACACATCGTAGCCCAGAACCCTGAACCCTAAACCAGCAGGTTACCCAAATAAGGCGAGTTTTGGTGTTTCGGCACTCATTCTCGGAGCCAGGGGAGGTTCGAGGGCTCAGGTTTAAAGTTATCCGGCTTAGTTTAGAGGCCCTATAACAATTCGAACAGGTTTTGGGCATAGTCTAGTGGAATTACAATAATAATAAGAACCCCTAGGAATAGCGCCAGCTACTGATTGTATTTAAGCTTCTTTATTGTGCTCTCAAACTCGGCCCAGCTAGCCTAATGACCCTCGCGCTTCGGGTTGCGGGTCGCCTTTTGGGTCTAGTCTTCCTTTTGCATACATGTGCCGATGGTCATTATCCGTAGGATTAGTATGACTCCGTCATTGTAATTGCTGGTGGTTCAGGCTTGTCATGAGTATCCGTCGTTCGTTTTACTATCGCCATAGATCGTACTTGTCCATGACTTCGACTACCTCCCAGAACCCGGCCCCAGGGTGAGATGGGTAGTGTGGCGCTGATGTTTTAGAACCACGGCACGGTAGCCGTAGAAGACCTCGACCCTAGGTCCCTAGGTCCTACATCTAGAACCTTTCGAATTCGGTCGCCGGTCTCAGGTTTAGGGTTTAGAATTTAGGGAGTTTAGGGTTAGTGGCCGAAGTCATGATGAGACTGTTGCGGTCTTGGGGGTCTGAGTCGTTTGCTTGCGAGAATGAAGGCGTCTCTTCTCACTGTGAAGGATCCGGTTTTTAGAGGCAGAACACATGCCATGAAGTGCGGTGTAAAGACACTGTCGGACTCCTACAGAGGAAGATCAGGAAACCTTTCAGGTTTGGGGTTTGAATCAGCTTTCGCCCGGCATTCAGTGGCTTTGTGGAGATGTCCTAAGATGTCCTAAGGACTGTACTAAACTTGGCACGTCCCAGCGCATTCGCGCGTAAGGTTGAGCAGCTTTGAGTCTCAGGGCATGTTTTTTTGTTTGGTACTGAAGAGCACTTGACACGGAATAAAGAACACAGCAAGCAGTAGAAGTTTTGGGAAGCATGGTGTGGATCTACTTATTGCCAAAAGGACATTTCCAGCCTCATCCTCTTCTGAGGGAGGTCGGCGGCAAAACACGGGTTTGCCGTGATTGCGACCACCTGCCGATGCAGCCGCTGCTGTACTTCCTAACGGCATGAAGCAGATATAGGGCTGAGGTCACTTTCACCGCTGCATTATGGGCGTCGCAAGGCTTAGTTGCGGTTGAACCGCCTTCTCACCATGTAGACGCCCTTCGCTGCACTTAGTGGCACTTGGGGCGAAAGGTCACTTGAAGGCTTCGTGATCTGCGGACACATAATATAATCACCTCTTGAAGGGTCTTACATCTGACTCTGAAGTCGAATCAAGGAAGCGGTAAGTGGCGTCAGCCCCTCCTGCTTCAAAAGTCCGATAGCATCAGGCCTGTCTCTACATACTCGCCAACCAAGGTCTTGAGTTCCGGTTCGTCTACAGCGGTGGAGGTCACCACGAAGACGTCCTTGGCTGGTTGTCTACAAACATTCAGCCTTTTTGTCTAGGGGCCAAGGGTTGCATTGGGGCTCGCTACGAGGTTCTGTCTAAACGGGCATCATTATCAACCGCTTTCTTAGTGTTTGGATGAGGCTGCCTAGGAGTCTATGAACTTAGGACAGGTCTCCAGGATTTTCCCAGAGATTGCAAACTGACAAGAACCCCGAGATTCAAATCGCCAGGACCGCAAAGTACTTAAGACAGCCTTGAATCTACGGCAGTTCATGTCTGACAAAAATTTTCGGGTGATCTTCTCCACGGCCTCGCCGGAGAGTGTCCTGCCATGTCTGTCCCGCGAGTTCATGTTCGTGCGGCTGGGGGCCAAGTCAGGTACGGTCTGTCCACCATCGCCCTTCTGCTTCAGGTCGGCCGCCACGGTCCAACGGCCGGGTCACCTTGTTAAGGTCGCCACTGGCGCCATCACATTGCGTCCGTGACCTGTTTAATTATCTGCTACGGAGCTCACGCCGTGAGCTCGGTAGCGGATGCAGACAAAGATATGACGGCTCAAAGCGCCCTGAACCCCATAACTATATAAACTCAAGCCCGCCCGAGATGGGAAAGCCCATGGCTGTCGCAGTTCGGATCTTGGACGCCGCTCTTCCTTACAAGCGATGCGGACCTGGCTGCCTGTCCGCTCCGATCCCTGCGATGTGCCCATAGATTTATTTAGGGCATCATTATGTCATATAGAAGCCGGAATAATTAGAAGAGGGATTTGAGGTATATTATTAGGCAGGAATCTTAAGAAACAACAATTCAGGCTTCTCCTTTCGGGGGTGGAGTTTGGACTTAGCCTTCATGCAATGGTCCGTTCGATGGGGCCCTTCACGTCCCGGCCTGGAATCTCGCCAAAGCAGCTAGAAGTAAAGCCTGTCTCACTCTTTCCAAGTGGGGATAGCTTTTTTTTGACCCCCCCCCTCTTTTTTCTGACCCCTTTGTCTTCTAATTAACCCCCCCCTCTGTTTTTTGACCCCCTTCCCTCTTTTTTCTGACCCCCTCTCCTCTCTTCCCTGACCCCCCCTCTATGGGACTGGATCTGACAAAGACGTCATAATCGTGGTGGTCGCCGCGTGGCGCGCGTGTGCGCNGCTTGACATGCGGAGACTTTTGCGAGTGTCGTCAGTGCCTGGTGCATGTCTTGTTCCGACAAGATGAGAGTTGCTTGAGTGATGCAACATTGCAATGCAAGCGTGCGCCACGTGGCGCGGTTTACTGTAATTATTCATAATTATTAGTAGTAGCTATTAGTAGCTGTAGAGTCTGTAGAGACTGTAGAGGCCGGAGGGAGCCGCGCGCCACGTGGCGTGCATTGCAATGTTGCATCACTCAAGCAACTCTCATCTTGTCGGAACAAGACATGCACCAGGCACTGACGACACTCGCAAAAGTCTACGCATGTCAAGCTGCTGTCACCACCCTCCAGGGGATCACCCCAGGTAACAACCTTTCTGTTCTCCAGGATGGCGGCAAAAGAGGATGCAGCGCTGCACCGGGTCGGCATTGTCACCGCCNGATGCTGCAGCTGCTGCACCGAACTGCTGTCGCCACCACAGACATGATGACCCCAGGACAGCGATGCTGCAAATGCCAGCTCTGAAGCTTGGATTGCCACAACCGCCACAACCCTTCTTCAATAAATCCTGTGCAGCACTGCTATTTCCAGCACCCAGCTTGCAGCCCCATGTGATGACAGCTCCATGGCCACGAATGGTGGCAAAGGCACAATCCGAGGCCTGGATACACACCACTGTGCTCAGATATGCAGGACGTGTCGTCACGTGAGACTACCGGCCCCTGTGTAGGAGACAGTCCTGGACCTGGACACCAGGGTCGCGAACCGCCTCATAGGCATTGGGGGTGGCAGCCACAGCGATTCGGTCTCGCAACATGTTGGCAGATCCCTCATTGGGCTTTACTCAGGGCAGCGTGCCAGTGACTCACGATCAGAATCCAGAACATGCCAAAATCACAGTTCGACACAGGCTTGAAAAATCAATCGAACCCAAAGCCCGAAGTCACTCCGACTATTTATCTACTTCACCAAACACCAAACTTGACCTAAGCAGACTCGGACAAGGACCTGGACCTAGGCCCAAATCGCAGCCAGACACCAGACACCAGAGGCCGCCACACCCTGTCATGGCACACAAACCACAAAAACATCAAGACACCCAAGAAGCACTGGATCAGCACATGCAGGTGCAACCAGGACATGTCTGTGGCTTGCAATGGAATCNCAAACCACAAAAACATCAAGACACCCAAGAAGCACTGGATCAGCACATGCAGGTGCAACCAGGACATGTCTGTGGCTTGCAATGGAATCACTGGCAGTCACTCACTAGTCACTAGTCACCAGTCACTAGCAGCACAGTCCAAAAGCAGAAAGGGTGGCCTCTGCATCCAAGAAGATGCTGCTGCCTCACAACACAAACAATCAAAACTAATCGTGACCAAGCAATGCACTGCACTAACTNACTAGCAGCACAGTCCAAAAGCAGAAAGGGTGGCCTCTGCATCCAAGAAGATGCTGCTGCCTCACAACACAAACAATCAAAACTAATCGTGACCAAGCAATGCACTGCACTAACTGGTACCTGCACTCACCGAGCATTGTAAAGTATTCTGGGTCGGTGACTTGTGGATATTATCATAGCTGGGGGTACATCACAAAGAACCAGGGTGGTCCTTCACTTCTGGCACTTGCATAGGCTGCNGGTCGGTGACTTGTGGATATTATCATAGCTGGGGGTACATCACAAAGAACCAGGGTGGTCCTTCACTTCTGGCACTTGCATAGGCTGCTATGAAGTGTTCTAGGGTCAGGGGCGGGAGGGGTCCACCCTGCAGGCAGGGGCTCCTATTATTGGTCTGGGCAGTCCTTGCCAATTGTGGATCACTTCAAAGGACCTGGGCGGTCCTTCTGGTGCCTGCAGGGACCACTATCACCTATTCTGGGGTTATGGGCGGGAAGAGGAAGGACTGCTTATAGATCTGGGCGGTCTNGGGGCTAAACTACACTACTATGGACTTATCGCTTGTGGATATTATTAGTTATTATGACATTCTGACATGTGGGGCAGCACTCATACCAAACTCGAAGCCTTCCTAAAGCCTGGCCTAAATCCTTGCTTATAGACCCAAGTGGGCCTCCTTACCTCTGTGCTTCAATGCTTGTGGGCTCTTCAAGAGATGCAGGGGTTAACTTGAATCTGGAGTTTCGGGATCGGTTTGGGGTGTTTAGGAAGTTTGCGGCTTATTAGGGATCCCGGGCTCCTGTGATTCGACTCTTTTCATGCCGACGTGCCATCGACAGATCAAAAAGCAACCTCACTATACTTGGACACCAGAAGCAAGTGTCTCTGTGGTAACTTTTCTGACAGCCTCTAGCTGCTCGCCTTGCCCTTGCTGCCCTCCTGGTTGAGCTCCGTGTCTGTAGGGGCCCAGGGCTGGCCTTTGGCCTTGGGCTCTTGGCCCTTGTCCTTGCCCTTGTCCATGCCCATGCCCTTCTTGCCCTTGCTGCCCTTCTGGTTGAGCTCCGTGTCTGCAGGGGCCCAGGGCTTGCCTTTGCCCGGGCTCTTTGCCCTTGCCCTTGTCCTTGCCGCCCTTGCTGCACTCCTGGTTGAGCTCCGCCTGCGCAGTGGCCTTTGCAGAGACCTTCGGCACAGGCACCAAGGATCGACGGATGACCTNGGCTCTTTGCCCTTGCCCTTGTCCTTGCCGCCCTTGCTGCACTCCTGGTTGAGCTCCGCCTGCGCAGTGGCCTTTGCAGAGACCTTCGGCACAGGCACCAAGGATCGACGGATGACCTGAGTAAGGGAAAAATTTAAAGTTATGGGTTTCTGGACAATGAGGGAGTAGGGCACAGGGTCGGCTATCCCAAACCCTGGATTTAAGTTCCCTATTAGCCGAAATGCTAAACCCTGTTAGGAAAACCCTCACCCCGAAAAACCTTGGCAACGACAGCTGAAAAACTTGCAGCCAGNAGGGTCGGCTATCCCAAACCCTGGATTTAAGTTCCCTATTAGCCGAAATGCTAAACCCTGTTAGGAAAACCCTCACCCCGAAAAACCTTGGCAACGACAGCTGAAAAACTTGCAGCCAGCTCGCACGCACTGTCGTGTCCTCGGTGAACACTGTGTTGTTGGCCGTGATGACGTGGTTGTACGTCTGTGGAACTCGGCCAGCGAAGACACTCAGTTGGGCACACAGCATTGGGATCTTGTTCTCCATCTCTTGACAAAGAACCCCCATGTTGGCCACCGACACTGGGCTTCGTGGTGCATCGTACGTCTGCATCCCAGAGTCGCGTGCAACCTTGAAAGCTCAAATCGAAGTTTTAAGGCTTCAAGCTTGAAAATTTAAAGTTTAAAGTTTAAGGTTTTCCAAGTGTGAGGGTCTAGGGTTTAAGGCAGTTTAAGGCTAAGGTTGAAGCTTAGGGCTTAGGGCCTAGGATATAGTAATATAGGGGTTAATTGAGGTTGAAGTTTGGCTTAAACTTAGCCTAAGCTTAGCTTAGGGCTTAGGCTTAGGCTTCGGCTTCGGCTTAGGCTTAGGCTTAGGCTTAGGCTTAGGCTTAGGCTTAGGGCCAGGGCCTAGGCCTAGGGCCTAGGGCCTGTAGTATAGGATTCACCGAGCCACTTGTGGAGCCAGCTGCCACAGCAGATTCAGCCTTGCAGTCAACACACACCGGCGGTTCCACAATACACTGTAGCGCCTGGGCTGGTGAGTGCAACAATAAAAAGGACCTGCCCTAAGGGCCTAAATGGCCGTAACCCCGAAAACCTTAGACTTATAGACTCTTGGACTCAGATGCCCTAATTCGGGAAAGCTCTGTCATTCAATCCAAAAGTCTCCGGGATGGACGTTGGAAGGTTCCCAGTGCTCTCGTCATGAATGGAGACGATGGGTCCTGGCATTATCGCCCGAGTTCGTGTGATCTATTTTGTTGAATTGGAACCCTAGGCCCCAGGGCTAGGACCTAGGACCTAGGATCGGCCAGAAACTTAATAAAAGGGCAAAAGGTTGTTGAAACCCCATACAGCCATGAACCCTGAACCCCATGCTAATGTCCGGTCCTCCGACCCCGGCCGACCCGCACGGGGGTCCCTCGACCCAGAGCTCCGAGGAGGACGAGGAGGAGCCTTCGAGGAACTGGAAGAGGGTGCTGAGTAAGCTGCTTTGGCCACTGCAGCAAAGACCTTCGGGGCTGGGGCGGCACCTGCAGCTTCTGCTTCGCACTGCTTGCGTCTCCGCTTCCTCGTCTTCGCGTTCGGCGCTGCCTTCTTCTTTCTCTCAAGCTCCTGCAGGTTGTGGGCTTTATTTAGACCAGCATTGTATTGTAATTGTAATTTTTATTTATTACCCTTATTATTGTTACTATTAAATTATCATTACTACTATAGTAGGATTTTAACTGTATATTGTAATTTGTGTCAATATTGGATCCGGCGGATCTGGAGCTTCCATGCTGCCGGCAGTCTTTGCCACCGCAGATGGATAAGTCGGCTACAGGGACCCGGAAAAGTCGGTTAAGAGGGCCCCGACACCCCTATACAGGTATGTGTTGTCTCTGAGTTTGTTGTTCATGTGGCATTGTCCATGGACATGCATTCATTATATCAAGTGTAGAAGTGTCGTCAGAGGTCTTCGAAGGCATCTATGTACATATGTCTAGTAACAATAACTTAACTAAGATGAGGACCAGGATAAGCAAGTTAAGATTGGTGCAGGGACACATGTAATTACACTGTTCTGTTGAAATGCATGCAGTGGGTTCACAACAACCATGAACTGAATGCCTGCAGGGCATAGGTAGGGGCCACTGATGGTGGAGTGCAGCCCTTTGATAGCCCACAAGTACTGAAGAACCCTGAACCCTTTAGCTTACACATTTTTGAGATGATATGGCATATATGGGATGCCAGGTTAGAGTCTGGTAGTGACACGATTCAGGGTTAACGGTTAAAGGCTTCGGGCTTAGGGTTTCGGGTTGCAGGTCTAACCGGAGTCTAGCCCCTAAACGCAATCCTCAAACCAAAAACAGGGACCCTTAACCCAAGACCCGAAACTATGCCCACCAGGCCTTGTCAGGTCGCGGGCCAGCCAGGGAACGGCAGGCGGCAACCGGCATGGTGCCACCACAGCCAGTACCAGGCATCTTTGGAGGGGTCGTTGGTAGGAGCTTTGGGGTGACAGGAATGTTATGCTGAACCGTCGCTTCTTTGGCATCTGTCGGCCCCTACTCTGCTTGGCAAGAATACTAGCAAACATGTCATCAATCAAAGCTTGACTTGCTACATGTAGTGACTTCATGCTGTCAGCACCTCAAGAAG
Organism: Symbiodinium sp. clade A Y106; assembly: GCA_003297005.1. NCBI lineage: Eukaryota > Dinophyceae > Suessiales > Symbiodiniaceae > Symbiodinium > Symbiodinium sp. clade A. Next base: position 122,053 of record BGNK01000968.1, on the reverse strand, counting down.
GCACAACACAGACTGACTTGGAGCTGGCGGCTACGAGTCGGCAAGGGAATTTTTTTTGTTCCAGCATCTGTGTTATCGTCCAGGGCTGTCCGGGAAATGATCTTGATCGTGCAGTGAATTAGTCACCCTCTGGAGACCTCTTCCTCTTCCTGGCTTCTGTCTCTGTCTGGTCTCCCGTGGAGTGAAAGCTGTACGATTGCTGGATATGCTGCTCATCCGCTGAGCGGCGGCGTAATTCCAGTGTCCTCCAAGCGGTATGCCATAGTTGAAGCCATTCTCCTTTATTGGTAAGAAACCAATACCAGGATCGTCGTTCGGGTTCTTCCTCTGGCATGGCAGAGCGGATGCGGCAGCGAGGTTCTCGGGACTGTAAAAGCTGCAGTTTCAGGTGCTGTCACATACATTTATCTGCTATGAGACTTCTTCAGACCGACAGCACAGCCGAGCGATTGCTCTTTAATCCTGGTGGTACTCTTTTTAGCATCTCGCCCTGGTTGCAGACAGTATCTTCAGAGATCTTAGGTCTTTGAAGGTCGAGATCAGAATTGCCCGTCCAAGAGCTGTTTCATCTCTGGGACGCCTGCGATGAGTCATTGATCAAAACGAGGCTTCAGGCTAATACTCTGGAATACATAGTACCCTGTAGCAGGGGCTACACTACACTACATGGACTTATCACTTGTGGACATTATGACATTATGACATGTGGGGGAGCACTACAATCACTACACTACACAGGACCTGGGCGGTCCTTTTGGCACTTGCAGGGCGGCTATGGGAAAGGGGGCCTAGCAGGGGCTATTGTGGACCTGGGCGGTCATTATCATTATGGTATGTGGTGGACTACAAAGGACCCGGGGCGGTCCCTCTGGCACTTGTACAAACTAGTTATTATCAACCTGGGCGGTGGTGGACTACAAAGGACCCGGGGCGGTCCCTCTGGCACTTGTACAAACTAGTTATTATCAACCTGGGCGGTGGTGGACTACAATCAAGGACCCGGGGCGGTTTATCTGGCAGTTGTACAAACTAGTTATTATTAAGCTGGGCGGTGAAGCTCTGAGGTTTGAGACCATAGCACTACAATCACTACACTACACAGGACCTGGGCGGTCCTTTTGGCACTTGCAGGGCGGCTATGGGAAAGGGGGCCTAGCAGGGGCTACTGTGGACCTGGGCCGTCATTATCATTATGGTATGTGGTGGACTACAAAGGACCCGGGGCGGTCCCTCTGGCACTTGTACAAACTAATTATTATCAACCTGGGCGGTGAAGCTCTGAGGTTTGAGACCATAGCTGCCCAGGAAGAGACCAGAAAGGGCAGCTTGTAGATGCCTCATGTGGCCACAGTCTATAGGTATATAATTATATATATATATATATATATATATATGAAGCGCAATGCACCGCAGGAGAGACTAGCGTTTAAGCTTTATCCTAAATGCTGAAACACGAGGTTGTGTTTTCGAGACTTGCTCCCTGTGTGCATGCCTTTCCATATCCTCGCCCTGTGCAAAGATACCTGAAGACCCTAATCCTATATAAACCCGACCTATCGTCTCCATTGTAGTTCCTTTCTTTCGTGGTTGAACCAATATTAGATTTAGGATTCTATAGGGGCACCTAAACCAGGAACTACAATGGAGACTGTATAGGAAAAACAACCCCCAAGCCCTAAACGTTGCATGNTTCTTTCGTGGTTGAACCAATATTAGATTTAGGATTCTATAGGGGCACCTAAACCAGGAACTACAATGGAGACTGTATAGGAAAAACAACCCCCAAGCCCTAAACGTTGCATGTACGCAGCTTTCGGAGAAAATCCCTACTTGTGACCAGGGGCCTATGAGAGGGCTTGGCAGAGGTTCCAAGAAGCTTTACAGGTGCGACACCCAGGGCCGCGGCGAACTCTGCAGGGTTCGTATACGCGCTCTGTAGGGTGTAAGCATTAAGGGTTTAGGGTGATGCGGAATGGCTACTTTCAGTTGGTTGGGGTAGTGAAAACTTGCTTGCTGGGGCGCAACCACCGGCCAGTCGCAAGAAGCGCGCTGCACCGCAGGAGAGACTAGCGTTTAAGCTTTACCCTAAATGCTGAAACACGAGGTTGTGTTTTCGAGGCTTGCTCCCTGTGTGCATGCCTTTCCATATCCTCGCCCTGTGCAAAGATACCTGAAGACCCTAATCTTATATAAACCCGACCTATCGTCTCCATTGTCGTTCCTTTCTTTCGTGGTTGAACCAATATTAGATTTAGGATTCTATAGGGGCACCTAAACCAGGAACTACAATGGAGACTGTATAGGAAAAACAACCCCCAAGCCCTAAACGTTGCATGNTTCTTTCGTGGTTGAACCAATATTAGATTTAGGATTCTATAGGGGCACCTAAACCAGGAACTACAATGGAGACTGTATAGGAAAAACAACCCCCAAGCCCTAAACGTTGCATGTACGCAATTTTCGGAGAAAATCCCTACTTGTCACCAGGGGCCTATGAGAGGGCTTGGCAGAGGTTCCAAGAAGCTTTACAGGTGCGACACCCAGGGCCGCGGCGAACTCTGCTGGGTTCGTATACGAGCTCTGTAGGGTGTAAGCATTAAGGGTTTAGGGTGATGCGGAATGGTTACTTTCAGCTGGACGTGAGTGATCGTCGCCAGCAAGCTGCACCAGAACCTGCCGGGAATTTTCGTTAAAATTCCATGAAACGGTTCCTACGGGGGTTCAGCTTCGGGCGATAGTCTGATATGAGGACATGTTGTGCCCTCAGGCAATCTTCTTGCACTCGATACATTTTCACCATGACCAGACTACGTGACCTCGCAGGGTTCATGAGGTCCAGACAGCATCAGTCGGAAGCTCCATGCCAAATCTGAAAACCTGCACCCTTTACGTGCGCAGTGTCCCTGCCTATAACCGTGTACAGGACCTTGCCTTATCTTGCCTCGCGGCGGACATGGAAAAGATTACTGGCGGCCGTCAAGTTCATCGTGGCACCGCGGCAGGCCTGCGCAGCTGCAGTCTAAGACCAGGGGCGGGGGTTCGGAGTTGAAGCGGTGGGATCATGGCTTCCGGTTCTTTAGTTGTGCCATCTGCGTCCCTGCGATCTGTGTCCCTTTCGGGCGTCCGTGGCCGAGCTTTGCGGTTTGGAGTGATTTCTGTGCGGAAGTCAGTCTTCCGGCTCCTCTTCTAATTCCTCGTCCTCGACGTCTGCACCACTGTCGAAGATGCGCTTCTGCATGCGAGAAAGCTCGCAGAGGCAGAACTGGGTCGTCATCCCATCCCACGAAAAGGCATCCTCGGACAGCCAGCTTTTCAGATGCTGTAGCAGGGATGGATACGCCGACAGCCAAGATTCCGCCTTGCCACCGAAGAGTTCCGGCATGTCCGCCTTCACAAGCTGACGGATGTGCTTGGAAGCCTGCATGACGAATGCGCTGCCCCGCTCGAGCCCAGCCGAACCCGACGCCAGCTTCAGGGCATGTCGATTCAAGCCTTGGAGGTCCAGGTGGAACTTCAAGGCCCCGGGACCACAGAGCAACAGTTTGGCGCCGGTCATGTTCTGCATGTGCAACACGGACTGGACGTTCTTGCCGACAAAACGGCCGAACGCTGCCGCCAAAAGGGCAGCATGATCCCTCCACGGGATCTTTCCGAGCCTTTCCGAGACAGCGGCGCAGTGTTTTACCTGTGTCTCGAACCAGCCTTGGGCCTTCTTCCGACTCATCTTGGCCACTGTGTTCCGCTCAGCAGCATAGAAATGCTTGGATAGCAAGCTGGACAAATCGGCCGTGCTACGGATGATCTTCTGAATGGCCGGCACGAAGTCCTGTCTGCGAATGCATGGCATCGGTTCCCCCTGGGGACGGAGGACGAAGGCTACCGCCATGTGCCGTTGCTGCCCGCCGCGCAAAGGCACCTTTTCCAGCATGGCCCTGATCAACAATGTAGCTCGGTCCGTCGAGGACCAGTTAATGCGGCCGTGGAGGACGGCCTGGACCGTGGTCTTCCGCTGGTGCCTGTACTTGGAGGAGTTTGGTTTGTTCGGTTCCTTCCAGGATAGTTCGATGGGCTGTCCGAGGATGTCCCGAGCTCCCAAGGAGTCGAGCATGCGTTCGTAGGATCTGCAGGGGCGCTGCGCCTCCCACTCGTCTGTTGTGAGCTCAGTCAGCTTATACCAACGGTCGAAAAATGCTCGGATGAGCAGGCACCGCAGGAGCCGAACAGGCGGAGTCTGCAGCACCACACGCTCCCACAACGGTCGCTGGCGTTTCAAGGCCCGGAACTTCTTCTCGTACGTCTCGTCCATGTCTGTCTGCTACCCGTTTGCGGCTCCTTGGTGTTAGCTCCTGGTTTTGCAGGACTGCCTTGGCTGTCATTCTTGACATCATGGAGAACGTGCAACTACATGCTCTGTGTGGGCTTGACTGCATGAGTTGTCTGCTGAATAGCTTCCCTGCTTTATTAAGCCACCTTCCCTTGAAGACAGAACTAGTCCCCGCAAGATCTGTACTGTCTATACTTGCAACGTCCGGCAAATGTCGTAATCAGGTGCGACTGCGGCCTGACTTAGGAGCCCCCTCTCTGGGACCGGCCAGGCCTTGCAGCGATTCTCTGCTGCCAGCCTCCGAGCTGCCTGGCTCAAGGTTGCCGGGCTGTTCCGGGCACGAGGCTTGCTAGGCAGGAAGAGGCTGGACGAGTGCAGCAGGCTTGGGGTTGCAAGAAGGGGTTTTTCTCTGAAAATCACCACTTGCGACGGAGCCCTTATATGTGAACATGCTGCATATACAGCCACTGACCAGACAGCTTGCAACTTGGATGTGCTACGGGCCATAGATGTGATGAGGAACAACTTTGTTTTGGGCATGCAGTACAGGCCGCGACACCTAGGGCCACGGCGAGCTCTGGTGTTTTCTTATTAAGCGCTCATACATAGACATAGACAAGCCGACGAGAGCACAGGGCCCCGTTATCGCCACACCCCACAAAAGGTAGCAAAACTTCCTCGTCTCCAGCCTTCGAGTCCCCCAGCCTCGTCCCAGCAATGAACCACGTCTCGGCGACCCCTGCAGCAGCCGGTTGGCAGGCTGTTCGGGCTGGGATGTTGAGAGCCACCACATGTTCCGTTCAGCATGTCGGAAACAAAAGGGGACTCAGCCCATCAGCAAGCACATTGCTTTCTTGCGCGCCTGAAGACCCCCAATGCGACGGAGCATTGCGCCAGGTGGACAGAGTTCCACAAGCACGGCCTCTGCACCCTAATGATGTAAGATTTCAACATAAGACAAGAGGACACACTTCTGGTGTCCAGGGTTCAGACCGTGGTGCGGGCACACATGTAACTGTGATTCTGGTCAGCGGCGTCTTTTGCGCCCTGTCTGCCCGGTTGGCCCCTTCAGGCCTGGCTGCTGTTCATTCAGCACTGCGAGTCGATAACGGACAGCATCCGCCCACGTGCACACTGCAGCCAACTGCTGCAGCTCCGCAGGCATCAGGCATTCCAGGAGACTGGGATGCGCAAGTTGCAGGCACACTCATGCACATCACCCATCAGATGACGAGGCATTTGGCTAGCTTAAGGGTTTGGGTTTTAGCTTAGGGGTTGAGGGAAGGCAATAAAAGCCTAAAGTCCTAAAGGCCCTAAACCCAAAAGCCGCAACCCTGAACCCGGCCGCGAAAAACCCTAAATTCCCCTGCCCTAAACTTCCTAAACCCTACAGTGCCCTACAGCCCTAAGCTACATGCCCTATAGNAAATTCCCCTGCCCTAAACTTCCTAAACCCTACAGTGCCCTACAGCCCTAAGCTACATGCCCTATAGCCCCTGACTGTTACCCGGTTACCCCATAAACTAAAACCAAAACAAGAAACCTAAAACTCCTAGCCCTAAATGGCCTAATAGTACCCTTCACCTCCTAAACCTATCCCCTCGAAGCACTCAAATCACCAAAAGTCCTAGTGCTACCAAAAACCGAAACCCTAAACTCCTAGCAGTGACACAGGAACGGCCGCACCTAGAAAAAACCGAAACCCTAAACTCCTAAAACCCCAAACTCATGAAACCCTAAACACTGAACCCGAAAGCCCTGAACTGTGAAACCCTACAATCCCAAAGCCCCAAACCTAACCTAAACCCTGCCCTACAAGGCCCTACAATCCCTACAACCCCAAGCACTAAAATCACTAAACATCCTAGCAGCCCTAAAGTCATAAAACCCTAGACACTGAATCCCACCTAAAACCCCAAAGCCCTAACGGCCCTAAAACCCGAAACTGGAAATAGGCCCTAAATTTGTCCTAACCCCAAACCGTAAACTGGGGCCCAGGCCGAGAAGACTGCACTGTGCGGGAAAGTGCCAAAACACACATTTGCATGGGGAGCATACTTCCATTTTCATAAAAAAAAAGAGGCTGCCATTACTAGGATCAGGCATAGGCAAAACATAAGCAGGCATACTTGTGTTCAGCGTAGGTATGTGTATGTATATGTATATATGTATATATGTAAGGGGGATGTTAAGGGTGATGTTTCATGGGATGTTTCATCGGATGAATCATCCATGCTGGGGAGATGCCGTAGGCTGTAGGATGACGCCTCTAGTTTAGGGTTCAGGGCCTCAGCAGCGCAATATCTCGGACAGCTTCATGATACTGCTGGTGCAGTATGTATACCGGCACGCCCAGGCAGAAAGTCGCCCCCACGCAGAAGCCGATGCTGTCCTAGGCTGGGTGAGACCCCTCATGACCCCTCTGAGCCTCCGAAAACCAAGTATCCTGGTTCCATTCGAACTTCTCCTGCAACAGCAGACACGTAGCGGACTCAACTCCAGACACGATGAAGGCTCGCAGCGCGCCCAAGGAANGACCCCTCTGAGCCTCCGAAAACCAAGTATCCTGGTTCCATTCGAACTTCTCCTGCAACAGCAGACACGTAGCGGACTCAACTCCAGACACGATGAAGGCTCGCAGCGCGCCCAAGGAAGGCCTGGGCAAATTCGAACGACAGGAGCTGGGAGATTAGACTTCAGGGTTGCCGGGGTTACGGGGCCAAAGCCAAAAAAACTCGCGTGCAGACCAGCTTCACGTGAGAATGCACTTCCGGACGCGGCCGAGCCATCCCTAATTGGAAAGCCCTGATTTGCAGAGCTAGATCTATCATTGCAAAA